>OY757020.1:139000992-139110106 GCA_963580285.1 Lucinisca nassula
GAAACATGCGATATGACGTGAATGACCGCTTGAAAATAATGTGATAACTGCCGGTGTATTGAGAATAGTCATTTGGAGCGGTTCTAGTAAATGATCGGAAATTTCGTTGCACGGCGACGCGTTAGCAAAGTCCTGAAACGGAATGTCCGGAAAACCGACGATTTGCCTCCAAAAATGACAATTTTCTTTACATTTAACCCCGATTTAATACAACTGCTTGCTTTATTAAAACGTGTTCTAATTTGCCCAAACCTACAAGCGCAGTGAGCTGTGTAATTAAGAAATTAATTTTATTTTTCTGTTGTTCATGAAAGTACGTACGAAAGCAGTGGGTTGCCTGTAAAGTGAATAAACCCCCGAAGGGGTTCATGTAAACTTTGCTAGCGACCCGCAATCGTTCATACTTTAATGATCAGCAAAAAAAAAGTTTATTTCTTATATTTATATTCTTTGCTCCTCACTGGGCGAAAAAAATGCTTATAGGGCAAACTTTTAAAGCTGAAAAACATTTACAGGTAACCGGTCATTTCGTACCCAAGTCATTTCGTACCCTAGTCATTTCGTACCATTTTGGTCATTTCGTACCCGTTTTTTGGTCATTTCGTACCCACTAACAACCATTTCGTACCCAAGTCATTTCGTAACCATTTTGGTCATTTCGTACCTGGGTACAAATTGACGAAAAGGTACGAATTTACCAAAAGTGTTACGAAATTACTTTAAAATAGTCAATGCGTACCCAAGTCATTTGGTCATTTCGTATAGATCTGGGAAAGACCGACAGACTAAGGGACTATTTATTTATTTATTTATTTATTATATCTTTTTCGTTCTTTCATTCCTTCTTTACTTATTTATTAAAGAGAGTTTTCCGATAAAAACTTGTGATATTTTTCATATTTCTGCTCCAAGCAAAGATTGTTGAAATTCGTTAAAGCCGCCCCGACATCAATTATCTGGGCCTTTTGGTTTCAGAGATGAAGATTTTTAAAGGTTATCCATGTGTAAGCCTATGTAAAACAGCTGGGCCACGGGGCGGGCCATTTTTTGCCCCGTGGCTCTAAATTTAACAATCTTGGTAGATGTCCACTAGATGAAGCGTCATACCAATTATCAAAGACATTGGACTTCTGGTTTCAAGACAAGAAGATTTTTTTTAGTTTTTCTAGTCTTCCCCTTTTTTGTTGCCATGGCAACCAGGGTTTTGCATGGAATGGAATTCTTTGAACATCTTTTAGAGAGGTCCATCCACAGACCATTTTGCCAGGTTTCGTCATAATCTCTTCAGTGGTTGAGAAGATGTCATTAAAAGGAATTGTGAAAGGACATAAGGACGGACGACGACGGACGGTGACCAATCACAACAGCTGGAGCGTGATAGCTCAGTGGTTAGTTCACTTGCCTCTGATGCTAGAGGTCCCGGGTTCGATCCCCGGCAGCGGCGATAAAATTTCGGTGTCCGAACACGCTCCATTGGCATCATTTGCAGGAATGAATGTCATAAAGTGCACCATCCTTCGGATCGGGACGTTAACTGGAGGCCCCCTGTGCAGGGAGAACCATCCCCTGTGCAGGTTAAAGATCCCCTACCGTAATTACATGATTACTTTTATCCTGCAAAACCTGGAGTGTATGTAATATACACCTGCGGTAATGGTCAAATGTGACTGACGCAGTATCAGTAGATAGATAGATAGCTCCCCCTGGAATTTCGGCTCAGGTGACCTACAGAAAAGCTTTAAAACAATTCATATCATACCAAAGTCATTTGGTACCTACGTTTGAAAAATTGGGTACGAAATAACTAAAAACGTTTCCCAGAAATATGAAAAGTTGGTACGAAATGACTAAAGAGGGTACGAAATAACCAAAAACCTTTTCCAGAAAAATTGAAAAGTGGGTACGAAATGACCAAATAGGGTACGAAATAACCAAAAGTGGTACGAAATGACCAAATTGCAAAATAAAACGGGTACGAAATGACCAAAACGGTACGAAATGACTAGGGTACGAAATGACTTGGGTACGAAATGACTGGAAACCCATTTACACGCTATTTTTCTGCAAAGAGCAACACAGCGTTGCCGTCGCCAATGCCCAGTCCGATCGAGGAGTACCGTGGTTTAGATTGGCGTCACTGAAAATCACGTGAATCGATGTGTTCACGGAAGTATGAAGTACTTTGTTTTCTTTTTGGTTCCAGCCAATGAAAAGTTATGTTACTTGATGACGTTAGGTTTCCGACAGTTCATCGTCGAATTACAATGTCGCACAGTTTTGGCGTTATACAATCAGACGTCGTGTTACATACTCAGGTGTATTAGAATATTTTTTTTTTTGCACCAGACAAGGAAATCCGGGATTTTACCCTGGGATAGAAATTTATGTTCTGACACTGGTGTTCCGACCCAAAATGGAATATAATCGCGTGTTTGATGACCTGGTTGATTACGACCTCGTATACGCCGTCGTTAAGGTTGACGTCACAGCACGTTACATGACGTCAATAAACATTCCTGCAGTGTCATCATAATATGGCGGACTTCGGTAACCGAAGTGACTGCAGCATTAAAAATCCGCTCCAAGAAATGTAAGGTATGCGAGAAAAAGAATCCTATATGGGTGTGAGGGGTGGATAGAAAAATCTGTCCCTCTGGATCACTGTCCGGCATTACTAGGTAAGCCTCGTGATGCCGAACAGTAACCTTTGGGACGGTTTTTCTATCCACCCTCACACCCATATCAGATTCTTATAAGATTCAGCCCTATCACAAGAAAGCTTGTCTTTGGATTCAGACCAAAATAGAAGTGAAGGCAATGGTCAGGAATCGATACAATTAACACACAGCTCCCATCAGAGACTCAGGTCTGAGCTACAGGTCCGGGGTATGATTTTTGGTCCGAGGCC
The DNA here is from genome assembly GCA_963580285.1 of Lucinisca nassula. Lineage (NCBI taxonomy): Eukaryota > Metazoa > Mollusca > Bivalvia > Lucinida > Lucinidae > Lucinisca > Lucinisca nassula. The sequence goes on from OY757020.1 coordinate 139,003,901, forward strand.
GAAGTAACAGCAGCTCCCGGACCTGTAACTGGGGCAATATGAAAAAAAAATCCGAGGGTCAATACAGCAGACCTCGGACCTGTAACTGGGCCAATACGAAATTACTCGATTAATGGAAATTTTCTTAAATACTTGATTATTGATTTTTGACCTCAGCCTAATATCACTTGACCTCTGGTTAATATTGGTTGACCTGATATTAATACGGATGACCTCCGATCAATACAGCATAGTCAATTAATCAAGATTTAAAAAATGTGTTCTGTGCCTATATGTTACCTTTTCTGTCTGTAAAGCACAGCACAACTAGTATGTTGTGTGTTTGTCCACTGAGAATAATTATTGTTTAGCCAAAGTTTTACTCTGCACGTCTCTGGCTATTGCCGCTAGTTGGGGGAGACTTAAGAATTTCACGTTTTAACGACTAGCAGCGACCTGGTGAACAATTAGTTCAGAAGTTGTATTGTTTACGGTGTAAAGTGGGATTCCTGTTTTTTGTTTGTCCAAGAAAAGAAACAAAAGTTTATTATAGCCCCGCTTTGAAAAAGTGGGGCTATATTGGATTTGCCATGTCCTTCTGTCATTCCGTGATTCCGTTAATTTGTGTTGGCTCCATAACTTTGTATCTGCTTAACATATTTTCATGAAACTTCGAACAAATGTTAAACACCAAAAGACAATGTGCAGAGCGAAGGAATTATAACTGTGGATTGCCTACTTTTGGAGTTATTGCCCTTTGAACATTTTCCGTAATTCCGTAATTCCGTAATTCCGTGATTCCGTTAATTTGTGTTGGCTCCATAACTTTGTATCTGCTTAACATATTTTCATGAAACTTCACACAAATGTTAAACACCATAAGACAATGTGCAGAGCGAAGGAATTATAACTGTGGATTGCCTACTTTTGGAGTTATTGCCCTTTGAACATTGAAAAATGGCAATTTTAATTGTGTCCGCTTCATAACTCGAAAACCGTTTGAGATATTTTTAGGAAACTTCACACAAATGTTAAGCACTATGAGACGATGTGCAGAGCGCAGGAACCATAACTCTGCATTGCTTATTTTTGGAGTTATTGCCCTTTGAACATTGAAAAATGGCAATTTTAACAGTGTCCGCTTCATAACTCGAAAACCGTTTGAGATAATTTCATGAAACTTCACACAAATGTTAAGCACTATGAGACAATGTGCAGAGCGCAAGAACCATAACTCTGGTTTTCGTATTTTCTGTGTGTCTGTCTGTGTGTCTGTCTGTGTCTGTTAACAATTTTCGTGTCCACTCCATAACTTTAAAACCCATTCACATATTTTCATGAAACTTCACACAAACATTAAACACCATGAGATGGTGTGCAGAGTGCAGGAACCATAACTCTGGATTGCCTAATTTTTGAGTTATTTCCCTTTGAATATTGAAAAATATCAATTTTAGCCGTCTTTGCTCGATAACTCAAAAACCGTTTGAGATAATTTTATGAAACTTCACACAAATGTAAAGCACCATATTACGTGTGCAGAGCGCAGGAACCCAAACTCTGGATTGTCTACTTTTTCAGTTATAGGCTTTTGAATATTAAAAAATGGCAATTTTAACTATGTCCGCTCCAGAACCGTTTCTGATATTTTCATGAAACTTCAAATAAATGAAAAGCACCTTGAGATGATGTGCAGAGTGCAGGAACCATAACTCTGGTTTGCCTACTTTAGGAGTTATTGCCCTTTGAACATTTAAAAAGGCAATTTTGACTGTGTCGGCTCCATAACTCACAAACCATTTGAGATATTTTCATGACACTTCACACAAGTGTAAAGCACCATGAGACAATGTGCAGAGCGCAGGAACCCTGACTCTGATTTGCCTACTTTAGGAGTTATTACCCTTTGAACATTGAAAAATGGAAGATGAAATTTAGTATAAACATGGACATTCTGGTAATGTATCATGCTCATTGAAATGAGGGACAAGGGCTCACAACTCTTAGAGTTTTTCCAGATAATGTAAAATTTTCAACAGTTATTTCTTGTTCATAACTGTTTTCTCTGCAGCTTAAATAACTTTCTTCTTTGACAGCGCTGAAGCGGGGCTATAGTCAGATCCTCTGACAGCTCTAGTTTCACCAGAGCCGAAGGCTTCTGAGTAGCTTGCAGGATAGACAATGACCTGTCGTTGTCGTCAAAATTTGCATTAATATTGCATCTAAAACAAAGTAGAAGTAAAACAAAGATCAGGACTCGATACAATTAACTTACTCCACCCATCAAAGACACCAAAGGGAAAGAAACACAAACATGAAGCGACCAGACCAGAATGGAAACCTAAACAAAGGAAGGCCATAAGGACAGTTACAGTCCCACAAAATGGCCAAATGGCCATCTAAAATTAAAAAAAGACACAAGTGATACACACAGTAAGTAACAAACAACAACATAAATAAACCGCCACAGAAGAACCGAACCGCCTTGGAACGGTCAGTGGAAAGAATTCCACTGGGGGGCTTAAATCGATTTTACATGGTCATAATCCTCGCCCTTACCTCTGTCGCGGTATACACTAATTTTGTAGGTTTCCTAACTCATCAGTGTAACACCTCCCGAGAACATACAAATAAAAAAACTACAGAGATGAAACAAGGTTGAGGACTCGACAGCATACAACAACAGAATTGCTGGAGCAAAAGAAAAACAACAGTTAGACTCCGAGGGGCCCGACCAAAGACGGAGCATCAGGCGTTTCAATACATCCTGACAAGGTTTTGTCTTTTTTAGCTCACCAGAGCCGAAGGCTCCGGGGAGCTTATAGTATAGGCATTTGTCCGTAAGGATTGGGTCACATGACCAATATGACCACCATGCCCATATGTGGTAAAACTATTAAAAATCTTCTTTTCATGAACCAAATGGCCTATGACCTTGAAACTTGGTATACAACATAGGGGACTCGGGCCCCACCAAGTTTGTTCAAATTTTGACCATTGGTTGGTCTTGGCCTTTTCTACGTCAAAGTCAAATTCGGTCACTTAGACATCTGTATGGAAAAAAGGCAAAACAGTGCATTTTCTGATGCTTTTTGTGTCTGTGGCATTTGATATTATGGAAATTTATAAATTTCAAAGGCCTGACCTTTTGTGGGATGAGCCAATGAAAATTTATTGGTGAGATTGGAGTCACATGACCTAGATGGCCATCATGCCCATATTTGGTAATAGCCTTTTAAAATCTTCTCAGAAACCAAATAGCAAATGACCTTAAGACTTGGTTACAGCATAAGAAATTAGGGTTCTACCAGATTTGTTCAAATGGTGACCATTGGTTGACTTTACCCGGTTTACGTCAAGGTCAGATTTGGTCACTTAGACATTTGTATGGAGAAAATGCAAAATAGTGGATTTTATTTTTAATTTAGTGCAGCATGTGGCATCAGAATTGATATTTGCAATCAGCTGAAAAGAAATTTATCAATTCCAAAGGTCAAGGTCATTTCCTGTTTTTGTCCTTGATGGCTCAGATTAGTATTTTAGCTTCCTCTCCACTCAAACTTCTGGGCTGATTGAAACACAAATTACATGAAGAGCATCTATGGGATGAGGCAATGAAAGGTTGTTCGTGGTATTGGAGTCATATGACCAAGATGGTCGTCATTCCTTTATATGGTAAAAACCTTTCGGAAATCTTCTCTATCAAACGGCCGATGACCTTGTACCGTGGCATGCAGCATAGGGCACCTGGGCCATACCAAGTTTGATCAAATGGTGACCTTCATTTCAGCTTGATCTGTATAACGTTAAGTTAAACTTTGGTTATCTAGGCCTTTGTATGGGAAATAAGGCGAAACTGTGGTTTTTACAATGCTTTTTAGACTTTGGTATCAGAATTGATATTTGGAGTCAGCTGAATGGAAGTTTATCAATTCCAAAGGTCAATGTCATTTACTGAACTTCGTCCTGTATGGCTCAGATTCAGTATTTGTATCTTCTCTTCCAGTCAAGCTGCCAGTCTCATTGAAACTAAATTACATATGGAGCCTCTATGGGATGAGGAAATAAAATTTATTTGTAGGATTGTAGTCACATAACAAAGATGGCTGCCATGCAAACCCTTTCAGGAACCAAATGGCTGATTACCTTGAAACTTGGTGTGTAGCTTTGGGAGACGTATGGACCTTAAGAAAGTTTGTTCAATGTCGAGGTTTGTTTACCTTTACCTACTTTAGGTCAAGTTGACTTTGATCACTTGGACCTGTGTATGTGAAAGAGGCAGCTCCATAATTTAATCTTGTTTTTTGTAGCAGGTGGCATCAAATCATATTCCTGGCAAGTTTGCTCAGATGGTAGGCGACCATTGGTTGACATTGACCCATTTTTTATCAAGGTCTTGTTTGACATACCGAGGCCGGCTTCGCCGCTGATGTAAAGGGGTGTCCAGAAAAAGTGAGGTTGAGTAAACGAGCCAGGTCGAAATGACCTAAACGATTTTGGCTGAGCCGTTTTAACTCCAAACCAAACAACCCTGGAAACACGTCTATTCAAATATATTGAAAATTTTACCACCAAAAATTGAAATTTTCCCTATAAAAAATTCTGATATTTTTCTTATTTCTGCTCAAAACATTGATTTTGGGACCTAACGAGCAACACAATCTGTTTTTTTTTTTTTTTTTTTTTTTTTTTTATTTTAGGCCATTTCAAGATTATTTCACTTATATCGAGCCGATCGTTAATCAGAGATTGGCGAAAACCGGAGTATCCGAAGAAAAAAACACTTGACCTTCCGTTGCAAAACTTGGCGTCTCACATATGACCCGAAGCAGACTCAAACCCACAGCAGTGAGATGCCTACATGCAATGATTAAGCGTCAGCTCTCTTATCCATTAGGCCACGGAGGCCTGTACAATCTATGTTTTTGAGCAGAAATAAGAAAATTCCTACCCCTTTTATCCCCAGTTTTATCTGTATAAAAGTGAGGTTTAAGGGGATTAAAATTATATAATGATGTAAAATGCAAAATTTACATGTAATTGGGAAACATTGAAGGCAATTAAACTAGACTTTCGATCCAGTTCAATTATTTTACCATTTTCCTGCACGGCATTTAGTCAAAGCGCTATAAAGCTTCTTCTTTCGGTTTTATTGATATTCATGAGAATTTCAGAAATATCGTAATTCATAATATGCTCATATATGTCAGTCTGAAGAGGATTATTGACACATGGAATTTAGTAAAGATATGGAAACAGACATCACGTAATTGAAAACGTTCAACGAAAAAATCTCAGTCACATTACGCAAACACGCCTATACAAATACATTGCCAGCTTTATCGCCGAAAAAATGAAAATTTTATGATAAAAATTGTGATATTTTTCTTATTTGTGTTCCAAATATAGACTGTGGGCACTCGTTAGAACCGCCTCATCGAGGCGTTTCTAACCAGTACCCACAATCTATATTTTAGACAGAAATAAGAAAAATAAGGTATAGCCCCGGAAACCCCAGTTTTACTATATAAAAGTGGGGTTCAAGGGGGTCAAATTATATAGGCGCGTTTTCGTGATGGGTGGTCCCCACGCCCATTGGGGCTTGTAGAAATAGGTTGAGCTGCATGGTGCTTCCACGCAGAGCTAAAAAGGGCTGAAATTAAGTACTGATAAACCGCTTAGAAGTTTTAAGCTTAACCATGAAAAGTGGCGCGAGTCGGACCGTTCTGCATATAAACCATAACAGTTTGTTTGAGTGGTATAGAACTTGATATGTCATTTCATCTCGATGTCAAGTAAAAGTCCAATAAAAATGGAAGCAATGTCTCCAAAGGACCTAAACAGTGTTGATAAGGACGTTAAACGTCAATTCAAACAAACACGAAACTACCTAAGATACCAGCAGAAGTCTAGGGTATACAGTATATTCCTTATTTTTGCTAAAAAACCAGTGTGCGTACTCCATCACGCAAACACGCCTGTGTAATTTTGACACCCTTGAATCCCACTTTTATATAGCAAAATTGGGTGGGTTTACAGGAGTACACCTTATTTTTCTAATTTCTGTTCTAAAATATAGATTGTGGGTACTCGTTAGAACCGCCTCGATGGGGCGGTTCTAACGTGTACCCGCAATCTACATTTTGAGCAGAAATAAGAAATTTATCACATTTTTCACCTTAAAATTTTCGTTTTTCGGTGAAAAAAAATACAATGTATTTGGATTGGCATGTTTTTGTAATGGTTAGCATTACGAAAACACCCCTATACAAATACAGTGTAAATTTTACCGCTGAAAAAACTCCAACAATTTAAGGAGAAAAACTGCGATATTTTTCTATTTCTGCTCAAAATATAGATTGTGCGCACCCGTTAAAACCGCTCTAACGAGTACCCACAATCTATGTTTTAGAGCAGAAATTAGAAAAATAAGGTTTACCCTTGTAAACCCCAGTTTTACTATATAAAAGTGGGGTTCAACGGGTTCAAAATTATATAGGTGTGTTTTCGTGATGGAACCGCCTCAAAGCAAAGTAACGAGGCGGAGACGTAATGCAAATTCTTTCCTTTAACACTTTCCCACTCAGAAACGCCCTTTTACGTGTCTGACACCCCCGCCCCAAACTTTCTAAGACCCAGAACCTCCATAAATCTGCATTCCCCACCCCTGTACAGCTATGTTTGCGTTAGGATAAGTTATCATAAAAAATGACCTGTTTTTTTTTTCGCACGACTCCCCACTGTAAAAATATGCCTACGGCTGATTTGAAGGGGGCGGTCGCCCCAGAACCCACCCCCCTTCCACACACACACACACATACACACACGCCGAAAAAAAAACATATTGGGGTAATGGCCCAGGCGGCCGCGGAAATGAAATCTTAGGATGTCTGGGGTCAAACATGCCTCGAAATTGACGCTTGCAAAACATGTTGCAGACAGTGAAAATCGCCAGTGCCAAACCCCTTAAATTGTGCCTTGACAGATTTGAAAAGATTACAGTGTAAGATTCGGTCATAAAATTTTGGACAACCTTGAGATGCCTCCCACGTTACCATGGCAGCAATGATTTTGCCTAAAAGAAATCCAGTTGAAAGTCTACTGCCCAGTGAACATACCTGTCGAGTTTGATGTAAAACGGACCATTGATTATGTAACAATGGCTTTTTGAATTTGCTGTCCTAGGAAACAATGTGAAAATCAGCAAAATTCACAAATTCCCCAAGTGGGCATAGGTTAACACATATATGATAATGGAATCTCCCACCAAATAAGTTTATAAAGCGAGATATTGATAATTACGGGTTATATTAGTCCTTAAGCGGAAGTTTAAGCTGATGTACATGGATGGCGAAGTTCATAATAGGCATATTATGCATGAACAAGTTATAATCAACATCAAAGGATTTTTCAGGTCAGAGAAAACTGCTCCGTATAGCTTATTAATAAGAGTTAATAGACCTTTAATTCCCTTTAAATAACTACTGTGTGAGTCGGTAGATAAAAATGTAGACATAATGCTCGCAAGTATTGGGGCAGACAGGCCTTACCAAACAGTGTAGACCCAGATCAGACTGCTCCTGAAGGAGCAGTCTGATCAGGGTCTACACTGTCCAACATATCAGACTGCTCCTTCAGGAGCAGACTGATCTGGGTCTACACTCCTTCAGGAGCGGACTGATCTGGGTCTACACTGTTTGAACAGTGTCGACCGTAATCAGACTGCTCCTTCAGGAGCAGTCTGATCAGGGTCAACTGTGTTTGCCATTTCATCTGCACCTTTTGGACTCCTTGCTGGACCATGAACCAAATTTGTTAAACTTTTGGAAGAATTACAGCAAGTTCTCACAACGTGTCCGAGTTTTATTAAGATTTTTACACTAATTTATCAATATCATTGTGCCTAGACGGGCGATAGCAAGTCCTAGGGTGTGTGAGTGTTCGAGTTTTACGTCCCACTAACAGCTCAGGTAATACGGAGACGGGAGCTCGGTTTAAAGACTCATCCAAAAGTCTGAAGAAGCCTGGGATCGATCCTGCGACCCCTGGTTTACAAGGCGAGTAGCGTAACCACTACACCAAGGAGGCTTCTAAGGATGTCCTCGAATCTTCGAACAAGTTCACTCAGCAATAACCAAGATCAGCCTGCACATCGACGTCATCAGTGTAACAGGTCCGTGTAATCATCACGAAAACACACCTATATAAATTTGGCCCCCTTAAACCCCACTTTTATACAATAAAATGCGCTTCACAGGGATATATGTTTTCTTATTTCTGCTCTAAAAACATAGATTGTGGGTACTCGTTAGAACCGCATCGCCGAGGCGTATTAACGAGTCCCAACAATCTACGTTTTTGAGCAGAAATTTGAAACATATTAGAATTTTTATCGGGAAAATCAATTTTTTTTTGGTGGTGAAATGTTCAAAATATTTGCACAGGCGTGTTTTCGCAATATGAACGCCCTTATAAACGCCAATTTATACAGAGGACGGGAGTGTACATTATCGTCTTCGGTTTTGCTTAGAACATAGATTGTGGGTACTTATTAGAACCGCCTCAATAAGGTAGATAGCCCCCGCCCATCGGGGCTTGAAGAAATAGATGCGCTGCATGATGCTTCCACGCAGAGCTGAAACCGACCCGCACACGAGTACTGGTAAACCGTGTAGAGGATCTAAACCTGCCCAGGCAATGCCATGCCGGTCGGCCCGTCCACGCTTATAAGCCCAATGGTTTCATTGGCCGGCAGGGCTGGAGATGTCATTTTTTTTATTTTTTAATTTTGGTTTTACGACCCCTTTCAAGATTATTTCACTCATTGTCCTGTATAGGAACATATATTCTCCTTCTGACTGTCTTATTTTACAAGATGACCTGGATCAACTTGCACATTGGGAGGCCGATTGGCAAATGAAGTTCAATGTGGCCAAATGTCACTCAATGAGAGTGTCACGACACCCTCCGGACAAGCAAATTAAGTTTGACTATACTCTTCACCAGCAAGTTTTGGAGCATGTTCAATCCGCCAAATATCTTGGTATCACCATCACTGACGATCTTGATTGGGGTCAACATATCTCAGAGATTACATCTAAAGCAACTAGGACTTTGGGATTCCTTAGACGGAACTTGGCTTTTGCACCTAGGCAGACAAAGGATGTTGCATATAAAACATTGGTTCGCCCTCAACTCGAATATGCATCACCCATTTGGCACCCCTATGTTAAAACTCAGACTCAGCAGGTGGAGAAGGTGCAGAGGACAGCTGCTCGATGGACCTGTAGGCGATGGCGAAATAGAAGTAGCGTCGGTGACATGCTTTATGAGCTAGAGTGGCCGTCCCTGGAGGCCCGTCGTGAGCAGTCCTCTTTAACCTTCTACAAGATACACTCTGATTCAGTGTCTATTGATAAAGATAGGTACTTGACCCCTGTAACACTGTCGACCCAAACAAGGGCATCAAAAGTAAACGACTCACAATATCGTAGATACCAGTCCTAAAGTGATGCCCTGAAGAACTCGTTTTTTCCTAGAACTATTCCCCAATGGAATAGTCTCCCCTCCTCTGCGGTGAATGCCAAGTCCGCAGAAGAGTTCAAAGCCCGCACAGTGTAAGATTGGGTCTCAGAGGTATGCGTTTTAGGATACCTCTGTTATGCAGATTGTAAATAGTTTTAAGGACGCATCCAGTGCCTCTCTTTTTTTTTCCAGCTAAATTCTAAATTTAGCCACCCAATCAACTGAGGTAATGGCCAGATATGACCGACTCAGTATAAGAAGATAGATAGATAGATAGACATATAGAGCCGATCGTTAATCAGAGGTGGGCGAAAACCGGAGTACCCGGAGAAAAATCACTCGACCTTCCGTTGCAGAACTTGGCATCTCACATGTAACCCGAGCCAGGCTCGAACCGACGGCGGTGAGAGACCTAATGATTAAGAGTCAGCGCCCGTATCCACTAAGCCACGGAGGCCCGTTTGAGAGATGCCATTCTATCTCAATGTCGGGTAAATGTCCCACATAATTGGAAGCAGCGTCTCGAAAATGACCTATATAGTGTTGACTCGGACGTTAAACCTCAAATCAAACTTACTTACTTACTTTTACTTACTTAATACTTGCTTACTTACTATGTTGTGTGTACTCATTAGAATCGCCTCATTGAGTACACACAAAAAACTTTTTCAAGAAAAATCAAACAAACAATCATGAATTGACTTAAATACATGTGCATGCACATGGGGGAAGTCATGTCAAGGGAGTTCAGGCTCGTTTTATCTAGGTGTCACCGTAATTTACTTGATACTTTGTGACGGATTTGCTTTCATTCTTGGCGATTCATGTAACATGTGTAAGCTAAATACAAAATTATGTTAGTCGTGTCAAACCCAATGAGGCGGTTCTAACGAGCAATCACAGCGTATTTTTGGTTACATATAAGAAAAACTATCACAAACTTTGTAAGAAAAACGACCGTTAGAACGCACTACGTCTCATGGATGTTTTATATTATTAATAACTAATAATAATAATAATAACAATAATATCAATAATAACTTTATTTCAAGAGGATAGCATATTTGGCACGAGTACCAGACTAGTATTTCGTCCTCATGAGCATTGTTGATAAAAGTTTCCGCACCTAATGATACAAACTGAAGTTAAAACGTTTTCAAAAATATATATATACCTTGACTCTAAAGGCCGTGTCGAGGGGGCGTGGCGGAAACCTATGTCCAAACAGCACGCCCCTACTCCCATACCAGTTTTATAGTCCCTAAACTCGCGACATCGTCTTCTTTGTTAAGCAAAAATTAGAATAGACCAAGCAGGTTATGGATATTTTAACTTGTAAGGGGAATGGGTATACCTTCAGGGGAGGCAACATCTACAAAAGTATTTTTGTCTCGCATGTAATTAGGGGTCAACTCTTAAAGAAACGAATTTGCTCCTTAGGAGCAAATTCTTTCCTTTAAGAGAAGACCTCTAAGTATTTAATGTTTTTTGTACTTTGATTTTTTTCTTTCTCAATATAAAAATTAAAGGTACTGTTAGTACTTTGATGTTTTTTTTTCGTTGGAAGCCTTATGTGCAATTAGGTAGATTCTCGGCAATGCTATTACTTCGATTTTTCTTGGAAGCAAGCCTTATGCGCGATAAGGTAGATTCTCGGTACTGCTATTACCTTGATTTTTCTTAGTAGCAAGCCTCATACACAACAAGTAGCTTCCTGGTACTGTTAGTAGTTTGATTTTTTTTTCGTAGCGCTCCTTATACACGATAACGTAGATATTAGATACTGGTACTACTTTGATTTTTAACATGTCTTTGAGGGATCACCTCATTTTAACAAACGCCCCAGAACTTAGGCGTTATGCGCCGCCTCACCGAGGCTGGATCCCGAAACCCGTATTTAATGATCCGCCTTAACGCGCATCCACAACGTATCTGTAACGAGATGATTCTGTTGTATGTATGTCTGAGGTGGCGATTAATTCGATCCCGGGGATAAAAACCAAAAAGTACACCGTCCTTCGGATCGGGACGGTGCAGTTTAAAGACCCCCACTGTTAAAAAGTTAGAGAATAATGTGAAAAAACAGCGTTTAAATCTATATGCCATTTAGGCTTGAAATGGGTCTCAGTGCGCTGGACGAATGTTTTTCTCATAGTCTAACCCACAACGGAATCTTCTGCCGAAAGTTATGGAGTATTCCATTTTCCAATAAAAGCGGTGTTAAGTTAGCGATAAGCTTTGCGAGATTAATGAGGTCAAGACCTACATCGAACGCCGCGTCTGATCTGGGCCAGCACTGTTTGCAAATGTCCCCGAAAAGGGCCACTAGGCATATGCGGAAAATGTGTATTGAAATTGAGAAAATATTTGTTATAATACATAAAGGTCATCAAACGGGGTTTAAAGGAACTGACCTAACCCCATATAAGCCGAATGAGTTATTCCATCTTAGACGAGTGCAGACAATTCGTTCGGTGTCCAAACACGCTCCATTGGCATCATTTGCTGAGGGTGAAAGCCAAAAAGTGCACCGTCCTTCGGTTCGCGACGTTAACTTGAGGCCCCCTATATACACAGGAAGAGTCATCTCTTGTGCAGATTAAAGACCCCTACCGTAATTACACGATTACTTTGTAGGCTTTCAACCCTGCAACCCGGGGTGTATGTAATGTACACCTGCGAGTAATGGTCAAATGTGACCGATCGCAGTATAAGAAAGAAAAAGATACTGAGACGAAATGACATCTCAAGCCCCGTCGCCCGATGAAACCAATAGGGGTTATAGGGACCGCCTCGCACCGCTTTGCTTAAGAACCTTACCACTATGCGGTCGTTTCCGACTCTGCGCAGCCTCATCTATTTCTTCAAGCCCCCGATGAGCTCGGGTGGCTGAAGGTTTGATTAGAAATGACGGAATTCATAAAAGTCAATACCTGGGTAAGTGTTGAAAACAATAAATGCGAGCTAATTTTAACGACCCGTAACGCGATAAAACTGACATAAACCCATTTAAGTCGAATGAGTTTCTTAGACGAGTGAAGACAATTCAAAGGGCGCAATGGGGCGAATGTTTTTTCTCATTAATTTTCATCTACGACAGAGAGAAGTTTCCGTCTTGTTGGAGTATTTAGACAATGGCGATGTATATAAAATAAAATCGTACAGGGTATAAATCTATATGCCATTTAGGCTTGAAATGATGTCGAATTTAATGACTCAGTGCTGTAACACGATAAAACTGACCAAAGGCCATTTAAGCCAAATGAGTTCTTCCATCTTAGACGAATGAAATCGACATGTGAAGTGCCGAATTTAGTTGAAAAATGGCATTTACTGCCACGCCTGTGCAAATATTTTGATAAAACTTTGAAAGAAATGTACCATCTACGATATGATTTTAGGCCTCTTGCTCATTTTCATGAAAAAAGTCATGATTCAAGACATTCCCGTATAATGGGTCGTAGCCTGTACTGTTTGCCTAGGGTCGTGTCATCAAGATCTACGCTGTTTGCCTCGTTCCATTTATAGGATGTTAGGCTTGAAATGGTGAGTGCTCGTAATGAGTGCGGGCGGAATGGGCGAATGTTTTTCTCATTATAGATCCACGTTGGTCTAATCCATGTATGACAATGGACTCTCCATGACTAATAAGTACTGAGTGTTCCAGTTTCCGATACGTAGTGGTGAAGACCTACACCGGTCTGAAAGGTCATCTAGGGTCAGCCGACATATTAACCGAAGAATTTAGCCATTCTGCAATCATTTAGTGACGAGGCAGTAAAGAGAGTAGGCAAAATAATGCGAGTTATTATTTTTGTGTCGTCTGCTAAATATTTTGGCATTTTATTTAGTTAAAAGAAGGGCTCGAGCTTCACCGCTCCTATCCGGTTGCATATGGCTCGGATCGAAGTAAAATGGCTTCAAAAAAGGAAGCCTACTCGCTCACAGAAGGAGATTCCGGAGATCTAGAGTGATTGTCGAAGGGCTGGACAGCTTGTGGGATACGGATCTGATGGATAGGGTGTCTCTGTCTAAACAGTCACTCGGCGGGCATCTTGGCCTACAAAGGCGACCCCCGCAAGGCCACCCGACTTCCTTCAGAAATTCTACGGATTGATCAGTCCCGATCGGTGTATGTTCGATAGTCACCTTTCGGTAGAATAGGATCCCCCATCCGCCTTGTAGATGAGCCTGTATATAGAAGACCCCCGTGCCCTAGGACGTGACGCTACTTTCCCCAGGTCTAGGGCGTTTCTACTAAACGCGTCACCCCATTTCCGCAAAGGTCATCCAGAGACCCCGCGCGAGGTGTTCGAGGGTCAGAAATGGCGGCCATCTTGGTCTCAAACCCCATGGAGGGTCAACCGGCGACCCCCGCGAGGTCATTGAGGGTCAAAATGGCGTCCAGCTTGTCAACCATCTTGTGACGTCATTGGCGCTAAAGAGGCCCCTATACTACTCAAACCCATGTGCATCCCCCGCCCATCGGGGCTTGAAGAAATAAATGGGATGCATGATGCTTCCACGCAGAGCTGACACCGACCGCACACGAATACTGGTAAACCGCTTAGAGGATCTAAGCCTGCCCAGGCAAAGCGGTGAGAGTCGGACCGTCCATGCTTATAAACCCTATTGGTTTCATTGGGCGACAGGGCTTGAGAAGTCATTTCATCTCAATATCGGGTAAAAGTCCCACAAAATAGGAAGCACGTCTCCAAAATGACCTATACAGTGTTGATGGGGACGTTAAACCTTAAATCAAATGGAATCCTCGCCCTTACATCCGTCGCGATTTAGACAAATAATTTATTAAGTCCGCATGAAGGCTTCCTAGAAAACCAACAGTTAGACGAACGTTTAATATGGCAAATATACTATAGACAGAATAGACAGAAATCGGGAGTAAGTCATAGAATCAATGAAAGTTAATTCTGAAGATCTGTATCTGAAAATTTCGTCTGTGTATTTCGTGTGCTGAATGTTCTTGCAAACTTTTCAGAAGTATTTTTTGCATACAGAGGAGCAGTATGATCAGGGTCCATACTGACTGAAACAAGTTGGCTGCTTTCAATAAGCATCCAATAGGTTTGGTCTTGTTAGTCTACATTCTGATTTTAGCCAGCTGATATCATTATCCCACTAAATGCATTTAACTTTAAACGTTCAAAGGCGGTTCTTCTGTCGCGGTATATTGCACGACCCGCAGAAAAAGCGAGCGACTGAAGTCGGTTGATTTTCTAAGAGTGCCCTAAAATCACCGTGTCATTCTGTCATTCGGTAATTCTGCCAGTCTGTCAGTCTGTCTGTCCGTCCGTAACCCGTTTGTGATAATTGGTGATAGTGACTTAACCGCTTGGAATATTTAAACATTTTTTGGCATACTGATAGATATCAATAAGATCTAACCAATGAACTTGAGAAATATTACATTCCATTTAGTATAGCCTCGCCGAGACGAAAAATGTGAAAATTTTCGAACTGCTTCTCCTCGGAAACCGTTGGACCGATTGAAGTCAAATTTCATATGGAGCCTCTATGGGATGGGGGAAACTAAAAATTTGCTCATGGGGTCCAGGTCACATGACCAAAATGGCCGCCAAGCCGTATATGGTCTGTCTGTCTGTCCGTCCGTAACCCGTTTGTGAAAATTGGTGATAGTGACTTAACCGCTTGGAATATTTAAACAATTTTTGGCATACTGATAGATATCAATGAGATCTCACCAATGCACTTGCGAAATATTACATTCCATTTAGTATGGCCTCGCCGAGGCGAAAAATGTGAAAATTTTCGAACTTCTTCTCCTCGGAAACCGTTGGGCCGATTGAAGTCAAATTTCATATGGAGCCTCTATGGGATGAGGGAAACCAAAATTTGCCCATGGGGTCCAGGTCACATGACCAAAATGGCCGCCAAGCCATATATGGTAAAAACCCTTCAAAAATAGTCTTCTCCAGAACCACTTGGCAGATTTCCACGAAACTTGATAAATAGCATCTAGGACGTAGGCCCATCAGAAATTGCTAAAATGAGAATGCATTTTATCCTGCAAACGATTCAGAATACAGTACTAAAGTATAAGATATATTTTTGCTCCTTACGATAAGGCGCATTTATTGGGGGAACCGTTTTAGGTCTAGGTCACATGACCAAAATGGCCGCCATACCCATTTATGGTAACACTCATAAAGCTAAAAGCATCCGGCGGGTCGTGCACTTCAGCTGAAGCACTGGTTTTTGTTATGGTTTGTCTGAAGTTAGGAGGCCTTCATGCGGACTGAGCAAATTATTTATCTAAATCGCGACGGAAGGAAGGGCGAGGATTTTGGCCATGTAAAATCGATTTAAGCCCCCCCCCCCCAGTGGAATTCGTTTCCGCTGACCGTTCCAAGGCGGTTCTTCTGTCGCGGTTTGTTTTTGTTATGGTTTGTCTTTGGATGTTTGTGTCGCTTATGCTATTTTATTTTTGGATAGCCCATTGGCAATTTTATGGGAAAGTAACTGTCCTTTTGACTTTCCGCTGTTGATGTTTCCATTAGGGTCTGTTGTTTCATGTTTGTGTGTCTTTCCCTTTGGTGTCTCTGATGGGAGCTGTGGGTTGATTATAACGATTCCTGATCATTGCCTCCACATCTATTTTTTAATACAAAACGTGTATATAAAATTTCAAATTCTGTGACCTTGGTATCAGGAGGGGTAGGTAGTGATGAGTATTTTGTGGTAAATTGTTTAACGCCATGGCAAGTATAAACTAAATGAGCAAAGTGAAGTTGGTTTGTTTTTCGTTTTTCGTTTTTCGATATTCACTTTCTGGTGAAAAAAGGTGAAGTTGGTTTGTTTTTCGTTTTTCGTTTTTCGATATTCACTTTATGGCGAAGATAGGTGAAGTTAGTTTGTTTTTCGTTATTCGTTTTTCGTTATTCGATTTGAAGCCGCATATCGTATTTTAACATTCGAAATCCTATTTTTTGAAATTCGAATATGGACCGAATATCGCGTTTTGACATTCGAAATCCTATTTTGACATTCGGATTGGGGAAGAATATCGTATTTTGATATTCAAAATCCTATTTTGACATTCGAATTGGCCCCGAATATCGTATTTTGATATTCAAAATCCTATTTTGACATTCGAGTTGGGACTGAATATCGTATTTTGATATTCAAAATCCTATTTTGACATTCGGATTGGGGCAGAATATAGTATTTTGATATTCAAAATCCTATTTTGACGTTCGGATTAGGGCAGAATATAGTATTTTGATATTCAAACTCCTATTTTGACATTCGAATTAGCCCCGAATATCGTATTTTGATATTCAAAATCTTATTTTAACATTCGAATTGGGACTGAATATCGGATTTTGATATTCAAAATCCTATTTTGACATTCGGATTGGGGCAGAATATAGTATTTTGATATTCAAAATCCTATTTTGACAATCGGATTGGGGCAGAATATAGTATTTTGATATTCAAAATCCTATTTTGACATTCGGATTGGGGCAGAATATAGTATTTTGATATTCAAAATCCTATTTTGACATTCGAATGGGGACCGAATATCGTATTTTGATATTCAAAATCATATTTTGACAATCGAATTGGGGCAGAATATAGTATCTTGATATTCAAAATCCTATTTTGACATTCGAAATGGCCCCGAATATCGTATTTTGATATTCAAAATCCTATTTTGACATTCGAATTGGGACCGAATATCGTATTTTGATATTCAAAATCCTATTTTGACATTCGAATTGGGGCAGAATATAGTATTTTGATATTCAAAATCCTATTTTGACATTCGAATTGGCCCCGAATATCGTATTTTGATATTCAAAATCCTATTTTGACATTCGAATTGGGGCAGAATATAGTATTTTGATATTCAAATTCCTATTTTGACATTCGAATTGGGACCGAATATCGTATTTTGATATTCAAAATCATATTTTGACATTCGGATTGGGGCAGAATATAGTATTTTGATATTCAAAATCCTATTTTGACATTCGGATTTGGGCAGAATATCGTATTTTGATATTGAAAATCCTATTTTGACATTCGAATTGGGACCGAATATCGTATTTTGATATTCAAAATCCTATTTTGATATTCGAATTGGGGCAGAATATAGTATTTTGATATTCAAAATCCTATTTTGACATTCGAAATGGCCCCGAATATCGTATTTTGATATTCAAAATCTTGTTTTGACATTCGAATTGGGACCGAATATCGTACTTTGATATTCAAAATCCTATTTTGACATTCGGATTGGGGCAGAATATAGTATTTTGATATTCAAAATCCTATTTTGACATTCGGATTGGGGCAGAATGTAGTATTTTGATATTCAAAGTCCTATTTCGACATTCGAATTGGGACCGAATATCATATTTTGATATTCAAAATCCTATTTTGATATTCGAATTGGGGCAGAATATAGTATTTTGATATTCAAAATCCTATTTTGACATTTGAAATGGCCCCGAATATCGTATTTTGATATTCAAAATCTTTTTTTGACATTCGAATTGGGACCGAAAATCGTACTTTGATATTCAAAATCCTATTTTGACATTCGGATTGGGGCAGAATATAGTATTTTGATATTCAAAATCCTATTTTGACATTCGGATTGGGGCAGAATATAGTATTTTGATATTCAAATTCCTATTTCGACATTCGAATTGGGGCAGAATATAGTATTTTGATATTCAAAATCCTATTTTGACAATAAAATTGGCCCCGAATATCGTATTTTGATATTCAAAATCCTATTTTACATTCGAATTGGGACTGAATATCGTATTTTGATATTCAAAATCCTATTTTGACATTCGGATTGGGGCAGAATATAGTATTTTGATATTCAAAATCCTATTTTGACATTCGAATTGGCCTCGAATATCGTATTTTGATATTCAAAATCCTATTTTGACATTCGAATTGGGACTGAATATCGTATTTTGATATTCAAAATCCTATTTTGACATTCGGATTGGGGCAGAATATAGTATTTTGATATTCAAAATCCTATTTTGACATTCGGATTGGGGCAGAATATAGTATTTTGATATTCAAATTCCTATTTCGACATTCGAATTGGGGCAGAATATAGTATTTTGATATTCAAAATCCTATTTTGACATTAAAATTGGCCCCGAATATCGTATTTTGATATTCAAAATCCTATTTTACATTCGAATTGGGACTGAATATCGTATTTTGATATTCAAAATCCTATTTTGACATTCGGATTGGGGCAGAATATAATATTTTGATATTCAAAATCCTATTTTGACGTTCGGATTGGGGCAGAATATAGTATTTTGATATTCAAAATCCTATTTTGACATTCGAATTGGCCCCGAATATCGTATTTTGATATTCAAAATCCTATTTTGACATTCGAATTGGGACCGAAAATCGTATTTTGATATTCAAAATCCTATTTTGACATTCGAATTTGGGCAGAATATAGTATGTTGATATTCAAAATCCTATTTTGACATTCGGACCTTGGTATCAGGAGGGGTAGGTAGTGATGAGTATTTTGTGGTAAATTGTTTAACGCCATGGCAAGTATAAACTAAATGAGCAAAGTGAAGTTGGTTTGTTTTTCGTTTTTCGTTTTTCGATATTCACTTTCTGGTGAAAAAAGGTGAAGTTGGTTTGTTTTTCGTTTTTCGTTTTTCGATATTCACTTTATGGCGAAGATAGGTGAAGTTAGTTTGTTTTTCGTTATTCGTTTTTCGTTATTCGATTGGAAGCCGCATATCGTATTTTAACATTCGAAATCCTATTTTTTGAAATTCGAATAGGGACCGAATATCGCGTTTTGACATTCGAAATCCTATTTTGACATTCGGATTGGGGAAGAATATCGTATTTTGATATTCAAAATCCTATTTTGACATTCGAATTGGCCCCGAATATCGTATTTTGATATTCAAAATCCTATTTTGACATTCGAATTGGGACTGAATATCGTATTTTGATATTCAAAATCCTATTTTGACATTCGGATTGGGGCAGAATATAGTATTTTGATATTCAAAATCCTATTTTGACGTTTGGATTGGGGCAGAATATAGTATTTTGATATTCAAAATCCTATTTTGACATTCGAATTAGCCCCGAATATCGTATTTTGATATTCAAAATCCTATTTTAACATTCGAATTGGGACTGAATATCGGATTTTGATATTCAAAATCCTATTTTGACATTCGGTTTGGGGCAGAATATAGTATTTTGATATTCAAAATCCTATTTTGACAATCGGATTGGGGCAGAATATAGTATTTTGATATTCAAAATCCTATTTTGACATTCGGATTGGGGCAGAATATAGTATTTTGATATTCAAAATCCTATTTTGAGATTCGAATGGGGACCGAATATCTTATTTTGATATTCAAAATCATATTTTGACAATCGAATTGGGGCAGAATATAGTATTTTGATATTCAAAATCCTATTTTGACATTCGGATTTGGGCAGAATATCGTATTTTGATATTGAAAATCCTATTTTGACATTCGAATTGGGACCGAATATCGTATTTTGATATTCAAAATCCTATTTTGACATTCGAATTGTGGCAGAATATAGTATTTTGATATTCAAATTCCTATTTTGACTTTCGAATTGGCCCCGAATATCGTATTTTGATATTCAAAATCCTATTTTGACATTCGAATTGGGGCAGAATATAGTATTTTGATATTCAAATTCCTATTTTGACATTCGAATTGGGACCGAATATCGTATTTTGATATTCAAAATCATATTTTGACATTCGGATTGGGGCAGAATATAGTATTTTGATATTCAAAATCCTATTTTGACATTCGGATTTGGGCAGAATATCGTATTTTGATATTGAAAATCCTATTTTGACATTCGAATTGGGACCGAATATCGTATTTTGATATTCAAAATCCTATTTTGATATTCGAATTGGGGCAGAATATAGTATTTTGATATTGAAAATCCTATTTTGACATTCGAATTGGGACCGAATATCGTATTTTGATATTCAAAATCCTATTTTGATATTCGGATTGGGGCAGAATATCGTATTTTGATATTGAAAATCCTATTTTGACAATCGAATTGGGACCGAATATCGTATTTTGATATTAAAAATCCTATTTTGACATTCGAATTGGGACCGAATATCGTATTTTGATATTCAAAATCATATTTTGACATTCGGATTGGGGCAGAATATAGTATTTTGATATTCAAAATCCTATTTTGACATTCGGATTTGGGCAGAATATCGTATTTTGATATTGAAAATCCTATTTTGACATTCGAATTGGGACCGAATATCGAATTTTGATATTCAAAATCCTATTTTGACATTCGAAATGGCCCGAATATCGTATTTTGATATTCAAAATCTTGTTTTGACATTCGAATTGGGACCGAATATCGTACTTTGATATTCAAAATCCTATTTTGACATTCGGATTGGGGCAGAATATAGTATTTTGATATTCAAAATCCTATTTTGACATTCGGATTGGGGCAGAATATAGTATTTTGATATTCAAAATCCTATTTCGACATTCGAATTGGGACCGAATATCATATTTTGATATTCAAAATCCTATTTTGACATTCGAATTGGGACCGAATATCGTATTTTGATATTCAAAATCCTATTTTGACATTCGAATTGGGACCGAATATCGTATTTTGATATTCAAAATCCTATTTTGACATTCGAATTAGGGCAGAATATGGTATTTTGATATTCAAAATCCTATTTTGACATTCGGAATGGCCTCGGATATCGTATTTTGATATTCAAAATCCTATTTTGACATTCGAATTGGGGCAGAATATAGTATTTTGATATTCAAAATCCTATTTTGACATTCGAATTGGCCTCGAAATCGTATTTTGATATTCAAAATCCTATTTTGACATTCGAATTGGGACTGAATATCGTATTTTGATATTCAAAATCCTATTTTGACATTCGGATTGGGGCAGAATATAGTATTTTGATATTCAAAATCCTATTTTGACATTCGGATTGGGGCAGAATATAGTATTTTGATTTTCAAAATCCTATTTCGACATTCGAATTGGGGCAGAATATCGTATTTTGATATTCAAAATCCTATTTTGACATTCGAATTGGCCCCGAATATCGTATTTTGATATTCAAAATCCTATTTTGACATTCGAATTGGGACTGAATATCGTATTTTGATATTCAAAATCCCATTTTGACATTCGGATTGGGGCAGAATATAGTATTTTGATATTCAAAATCCTATTTTGACGTTCGGATTAGGGCAGAATATAGTCTTTTGATATTCAAAATCCTATTTTGACATTCGAATTAGCCCCGAATATCGTATTTTGACATTCAAAATCCTATTTTAACATTCGAATTGGGACTGAATATCGGATTTTGATATTCAAAATCCTATTTTGACATTCGGATTGGGGCAGAATATAGTATTTTGATATTCAAAATCCTATTTTGACAATCGGATTGGGGCAGAATATAGTATTTTGATATTCAAAATCCTATTTTGACATTCGGATTGGGGCAGAATATAGTATTTTGATATTCAAAATCCTATTTTGAGATTCGAATGGGGACCGAATATCGTATTTTGATATTCAAAATCATATTTTGACAATCGAATTGGGGCAGAATATAGTATTTTGATATTCAAAATCCTATTTTGACATTCGAAATGGCCCCGAATATCGTATTTTGATATTCAAAATCCTATTTTGACATTCGAATTGGGACCGAATATCGTATTTTGATATTCAAAATCCTATTTTGAGATTCGAATTGGGGCAGAATATAGTATTTTGATATTCAAAATCCTATTTTGACATTCGAATTGGCCCCGAATATCGTATTTTGATATTCAAAATCCTATTTTGACATTCGAATTGGGGCAGAATATAGTATTTTGATATTCAAATTCCTATTTTGACATTCGAATTGGGACCGAATATCGTATTTTGATATTCAAAATCATATTTTGACATTCGGATTGGGGCAGAATATAGTATTTTGATATTCAAAATCCTATTTTGACATTCGGATTTGGGCAGAATATCGTATTTTGATATTGAAAATCCTATTTTGACATTCGAATTGGGACCGAATATCGTATTTTGATATTCAAAATCCTATTTTGATATTCGAATTGGGGCAGAATATAGTATTTTGATATTCAAAATCCTATTTTGACATTCGAAATGGCCCCGAATATCGTATTTTGATATTCAAAATCTTGTTTTGACATTCGAATTGGGACCGAATATCGTACTTTGATATTCAAAATCCTATTTTGACATTCGGATTGGGGCAGAATATAGTATTTTGATATTCAAAATCCTATTTTGACATTCGGATTGGGGCAGAATATAGTATTTTGATATTCAAAATCCTATTTCGACATTCGAATTGGGACCGAATATCATATTTTGATATTCAAAATCCTATTTTGATATTCGAATTGGGGCAGAATATAGTATTTTGATATTCAAAATCCTATTTTGACATTCGAAATGGCCCCGAATATCGTATTTTGATATTCAAAATCTTTTTTCGACATTCGAATTGGGACCGAAAATCGTACTTTGATATTCAAAATCCTATTTTGACATTCGAATTGGGGCAGAATATAGTATTTTGATATTCAAAATCCTATTTTGACATTCGAATTGGGACCGAATATCGTATTTTGATATTCAAAATCCTATTTTGACATTCGAATTGGGACCGAATATCGTATTTTGATATTCAAAATCCTATTTTGACATTCGAATTAGGGCAGAATATGGTATTTTAATATTCAAAATCCTATTTTGACATTCGGAATGGCCATGGATATCGTATTTTGATATTCAAAATCCTATTTTGACATTCGAATTGGGGCAGAATATAGTATTTTGATATTCAAAATCCTATTTTGACATTCGAATTGGCATCGAATATCGTATTTTGATATTCAAGATCCTATTTTGACATTCGAATTGGGACTGAATATCGTATTTTGATATTCAAAATCCTATTTTGACATTCGGATTGGGGCAGAATATAGTATTTTGATATTCAAAATCCTATTTTGACATTCGGATTGGGGCAGAATATAGTATTTTGATATTCAAAATCCTATTTCGACATTCGAATTGGGGCAGAATATAGTATTTTGATATTCAAAATCCTATTTTGACATTAGAATTGGCCCGGAATATCGTATTTTGATATTCAAAATCCTATTTTACGTTCGAATTGGGACTGAATATCGTATTTTGATATTCAAAATCCTATTTTGACATTCGGATTGGGGCAGAATATGATATTTTGATATTCAAAATCCTATTTTGACGTTCGGATTGGGGCAGAATATAGTATTTTGATATTCAAAATCCTATTTTGACATTCGAATTGGCCCCGAATATCGTATTTTGATATTCAAAATCCTATTTTGACATTCGAATTGGGACCGAAAATCGTATTTTGATATTCAAAATCCTATTTTGACATTCGAATTTGGGCAGAATATAGTTTGTTGATATTCAAAATCCTATTTTGACATTCGGATTGGGGCAGAATATCGTATTTTGATATTCAAAATCCTGTTTTGACATTCGAATTGGGACCGAATATCGTATTTTGATATTCAAAATCCTATTTTGATATTCGAATTGGGGCAGAATATAATATTTTGATATTCAAAATCCTATTTTGACGTTCGGATTGGGGCAGAATATAGTATTTTGATATTCAAAATCCTATTTTGACATTCGAATTGGCCCCGAATATCGTATTTTGATATTCAAAATCCTATGTTGACATTCGAATTGGGACCGAATATCGTATTTTGATATTCAAAATCCTATTTTGACATTCGAATTTGGGCAGAATATAGTATTTTGATATTCAAAATCCTATTTTGACATTCGAATTGGGACCGAATATCGTATTTTGATATTCAAAATCCTATTTTGATATTCGAATTGGGGCAGAATATAGTATTTTGATATTCAAAATCCTATTTTGACATTCGAAATGGCCCCGAATATCGTATTTTGATATTCATAATCTTATTTTGACATTCGAATTGGGACCGAATATCGTACTTTGATATTCAAAATCCTATTTTGACATTCGAATTGGGGCAGAATATAGTATTTTGATATTCAAAATCCTATTTTGACATTCGAATTGGGACCGAATATCGTATTTTGATATTCAAAATCCTATTTTGACATTCGAATTGGGGCAGAATATAATATTTTGATATTTAAAATCCTATTTTGACATTCGAAATGGACCCGGATATCGTATTTTGATATTCAAAATCCTATTTTGACATTCGAATTGGGGCAGAATATAGTATTTTGATATTCAAAATCCTATTTTGACATTCGAATTGGGACCGAATATGGTATTTTGATATTCAAAATCCTATTTTGACATTCGAATTGGGGCAGAATATAGAATTTTGATATTCAAAATCCTATTTTGACATTCGAATCGGGGCAGAATATAGTATTTTGATATTCAAAATCCTATTTTGACATTCGAATTGGGACCGAATATAGTATTTTGATATTCAAATTCCTATTTTGACATTCGAATTGGGGCAGAACATAGTATTTTGATATTCAAAATCCTATTTTGACATTCGAATTGGCCTCGAATATCGTATTTTGTTATTCAAAATCCTATTTTGACATTCGAATTGGGACTGAATATCGTATTTTGATATTCAAAATCCTATTTTGACATTCGAATTGGGAACGAATATCGTATTTTGATATTCAAAATCCTATTTTGACATTCGAATTGGGGCAAAATATAGCATTTTGATATTCAAATATCCTATTTTGAGATTCGCATTGGCCCCGAATATCGTATTTTGATATTCAAAATCCTATTTTGACATTCGAATTTGGACTAAATATCGTATTTTGATATTAAAAATCCTATTTTGACTTTCGAATTCGGTCTGAATATCGTATTTTGATATTCAAAAATCCTATTTTGACATTAGGATTGGGGCAGAATATAGTATTTTGATATTCAAAATCCTATTTTGACATTAGAATTGGCCCAGAATATCGTATTTTGATATTCAAAATCCTATTTTACATTCGAATTGGGACTGAATATCGTATCTTGATATTCAAAATCCTATTTTGACATTCGGATTGGGGCAGAATATAATATTTTGATATTCAAAATCCTATTTTGACGTTCGGATTGGGGCAGAATATAGTATTTTGATATTCAAAATCCTATTTTGACATTCGAATTGGCCCCGAATATCGTATTTTGATATTCAAAATCCTATTTTGACATTCGAATTGGGACCGAAAATCGTATTTTGATACTCAAAATCCTATTTTGACATTCGAATTTGGGCAGAATATAGTATCTTGATATTCAAAATCCTATTTTGACATTCGGACCTTGGTATCAGGAGGGGTAGGTAGTGATGAGTATTTTGTGGTAAATTGTTTAACGCCATGGCAAGTATAAACTAAATGACCAAAGTGAAGTTGGTTTGTTTTTCGTTTTTCGTTTTTCGATATTCACTTTCTGGTGAAAAAAGGTGAAGTTGGTTTGTTTTTCGTTTTTCGTTTTTCGATATTCACTTTATGGCGAAGATAGGTGAAGTTAGTTTGTTTTTCGTTATTCGTTTTTCGTTATTCGATTTGAAGCCGCATATCGTATTTTAACATTCGAAATCCTATTTTTTTAAATTCGAATAGGGACCGAATATCGCGTTTTGACATTCGAAATCCTATTTTGACATTCGGATTGGGGAAGAATATCGTATTTTGATATTCAAAATCCTATTTTGACATTCGAATTGGCCCCGAATATCGTATTTTGATATTCAAAATCCTATTTTGACATTCGAATTGGGACTGAATATCGTATTTTGATATTCAAAATCCTATTTTGACATTCGGATTGGGGCAGAATATAGTATTTTGATATTCAAAATCCTATTTTGACGTTCGGATTAGGGCAGAATATAGTATTTTGATATTCAAAATCCTATTTTGACATTCGAATTAGCCCCGAATATCGTATTTTGACATTCAAAATCCTATTTTAACATTCGAATTGGGACTGAATATCGGATTTTGATATTCAAAATCCTATTTTGACTTTCGGATTGGGGCAGAATATAGTATTTTGATATTCAAAATCCTATTTTAACAATCGGATTGGGGCAGAATATAGTATTTTGATATTCAAAATCCTATTTTGACATTCGGATTGGGGCAGAATATAGTATTTTGATATTCAAAATCCTATTTTGAGATTCGAATGGGGACCGAATATCGTATTTTGATATTCAAAATCATATTTCGACAATCGAATTGGGGCAGAATATAGTATTTTGATATTCAAAATCCTATTTTGACATTCGAAATGGCCCCGAATATCGTATTTTGATATTCAAAATCCTATTTTGACATTCGAATTGGGACCGAATATCGTATTTTGATATTCAAAATCCTATTTTGACATTCGAATTGGGGCAGAATATAGTATTTTGATATTCAAAATCCTATTTTGACATTCGAATTGGCCCCGAATATCGTATTTTGATATTCAAAATCCTATTTTGACATTCGAATTGGGGCAGAATATAGTATTTTGATATTCAAATTCCTATTTTGACATTCGAATTGGGACCGAATATCGTATTTTGATATTCAAAATCATATTTTGACATTCGGATTGGGGCAGAATATAGTATTTTGATATTCAAAATCCTATTTTGACATTCGAATTGGGACCGAATATGGTATTTTGATATTCAAATTCCTATTTTGACATTCGAATTGGGGCAGAATATAGTATTTTGATATTCGAAATCCTATTTTGACATTCGAATTGGCCTCGAATATCGTATTTTGTTATTCAAAATCCTATTTTGACATTCGAATTGGGACTGAATATCGTATATTGATATTCAAAATCCTATTTTGACATTCGAATTTGGACTAAATATCGTATTTTGATATTCAAAATCCTATTTTGACATTCGAATTTGGTCTGAATATCGTATTTTGATATTCAAAAATCCTATTTTGACATTCGGATTGGGGCAGAATATAGTATTTTGATATTCAAAATCCTATTTTGACATTCGAATTGGGACCGAATATCGTCTTTTGATATTCAAAATCCTATTTAGACATTCGAATTGGGACTGAATATCGTATTTTGATATTCAAAATCCTATTTTGACATTCGGATTTGGGCAGAATATGGCATTTTGATATTAAAAAACCTATTTTGACGTTCGAATTGTGACCGAATATCGTATTTTGATATTCAAAATCCTATTTTGACATTCGAATTGGGACCGAATATCGTATTTTGATATTCAAAATCCTATTTTGACATTCGAATTGGGCAGAATATAGTATTTTGATATTCAAAATCCTATTTTGACATTCGAAATGGCCCCGAATATCGTATTTTGATATTCAAAATCATATTTTGACATTCGAATTGGGGCAGAATATAGTATTTTGATATTCAAATTCCTATTTTGACATTCGAATAGGGACAGAATATAGAATTTTGATATCCAAAATCCTATTTTGACATTCGAATTGGGGCAGAATATAGTATTTTGATATTCAAAATCCTATTTTGACATACGAATTGGGGCAGAATATAGTATTTTGATATTCAAAATCCTATTTTGACATTCGAATTGGGACCGAATATGGTATTTTGATATTCAAATTCCTATTTTGACATTCGAATTGGAAACGAATATCGTATTTTGATATTCAAAATCCTATTTTGACATTCGAATTGGCCCCGAATATCGTATTTTGATATTTAAAATCCTATTTTAACGTTCGAATTGGGACTGAATATCGTATTTTGATATTCAAAATCCTATGTTGACATTCGAATTTGGTCTGAATATCGTATTTTGATATTCAAAAAATCCTATTTTGACATTCGGATTGGGGCAGAATATCGTATTTTGATATTCAAAATCCTTTTTTGACATTCGAATTGGGACCGAATGTCGTCTTTTGATATTCAAAATCCTATTTAGACATTCGAATTGGGACTGAATATCGTATTTTGATATTCAAAATCCTATTTTGACATTCAGATTTGGGCAGAATATCGTATTTTGATATTCAAAATCCTATTTTGACATTCGAATTGGGACTAAATATCGTATTTTGATATTCAAAATCCTATTTTGACATTCGGATTGGGGCAGAATATAGTATTTTGATATTCAAAATCCTATTTTGACATTTGGATTGGGGCAGAATATCGTATTTTGATATTGAAAATCCTATTTTGACATTCGAATTGGGACCGAATATCGTATTTTGATATTCAAAATCCTATTTTCATATTCGAATTGCGGCATAATATAGTATTTTGATATTCAAAATCCTATTTTGACATTCGAAATGGCCCTGAATATCGTATTTTGATATTCAAAATCCTTTTTTGACATTCGAATTGGGACCCAAAATCGTACTTTGATATTCAAAATCATATTTTGACATTCGAATTGGGGCAGAATATAGTATTTTGATATTCAAACTCCTATTTTGACATTCAAATTGGGACCGAATATCGTATTTTGATATTCAAAATCCTATTTTGACATTCGAATTGGGACCGAATATCGTATTTTGATATTCAAAATCCTATTTTGACATTCGAATTGGGGCAGAATATAGTATTTTGATATTCAAAATCCTATTTTGACATTCAAAATGGCCCCAAATATCGTATTTTGATATTCAAAATCCTATTTTGACATTCGAATTGGGACCGAGTATCGTATTTTGATATTCAAAATCCTATTTTGACATTCGAATTGGGGCAGAATATAGAATTTTGATATTCAAAATCCTATTTTGACATTCACTTTGGGGCAGAATATAGTATTTGCATATTCAAAATCCTATTTTGACATTCGAATTGGGGCAGAATATAGAATTTTGATATTCAAATCCTATTTTGACATTCGAATTGGCCCCGAATATCGTATTTTGATATTCAAAATCCTATTTTGACATTCGAATTGGGACCGAATATCGTATTTTGATATTTAAATTCCTATTTTGACATTCGAATTTTGGCAGAATATAGTATTTCGATATTCAAAATCCTATTTTGGCATTCGAATTGGCCCCGAATATCGTATTTTGTTATTCAAAATCCTATTTTGATATTCAGATTGGGACTGAATATCGTATTTTGATATTCAAAATCCTATTTTGACATTCGAATTGGGATCGAATATCGTATTTTGTTATTCAAAATCCTATTTTGACATTCGAATTGGGCAGAATATAGTATTTTGATATTCAAATTCCTATTTTGACATTCGAATTGGGGCAGAATATAGTATTTTGATATTCAAATTCCTATTTTGACATTCGAATTGGGGCAGAATATAGTATTTTGATATTCAAATTCCTATTTTGACATTCGAATAGGGACAGAATATAGAATTTTGATATCCAAAATCCTATTTTGACATTCGAATTGGGGCAGAATATAGTATTTTGATATTCAAAATCCTATTTTGACATACGAATTGGGGCAGAATATAGTATTTTGATATTCAAAATCCTATTTTGACATTCGAATTGGGACCGAATATGGTATTTTGATATTCAAATTCCTATTTTGACATTCGAATTGGAAACGAATATCGTATTTTGATATTCAAAATCCTATTTTGACATTCGAATTGGCCCCGAATATCGTATTTTGATATTCAAAATCCTATTTTGACGTTCGAATTGGGACTGAATATCGTATTTTGATATTCAAAATCCTATTTTGACATTCGAATTTGGTCTGAATATCGTATTTTGATATTCAAAAAATCCTATTTTGACATTCGGATTGGGGCAGAATATCGTATTTTGATATTCAAAATCCTTTTTTGACATTCGAATTGGGACCGAATATCGTCTTTTGATATTCAAAATCCTATTTAGACATTCGAATTGGGACTGAATATCGTATTTTGATATTCAAAATCCTATTTTGACATTCAGATTTGGGCAGAATATCGTATTTTGATATTCAAAATCCTATTTTGACATTCGAATTGGGACTAAATATCGTATTTTGATATTCAAAATCCTATTAGGACATTTGGATTGGGGCAGAACATAGTATTTTGATATTCAAAATCCTATTTTGACATTCGGATTGGGGCAGAATATAGTATTTTGATATTCAAAATCCTATTTTGACATTTGGATTGGGGCAGAATATCGTATTTTGATATTGAAAATCCTATTTTGACATTCGAATTGGGACCGAATATCGTATTTTGATATTCAAAATCCTATTTTGATATTCGAATTGGGGCAGAATATAGTATTTTGATATTCAAAATCCTATTTTGACATTCGAAATGGCCCTGAATATCGTATTTTGATATTCAAAATCCTTTTTTGACATTCGAATTGGGACCCAAAATCGTACTTTGATATTCAAAATCATATTTTGACATTCGAATTGGGGCAGAATATAGTATTTTGATATTCAAACTCCTATTTTGACATTCAAATTGGGACCGAATATCGTATTTTGATATTCAAAATCCTATTTTGACATTCGAATTGGGACCGAATATCGTATTTTGATATTCAAAATCCTATTTTGACATTCGAATTGGGGCAGAATATAGTATTTTGATATTCAAAATCCTATTTTGACATTCGAATTGGGGCAGAATATAGTATTTTGATATTCAAAATCCTATTTTGACATTCGAATTGGGACCGAGTATCGTATTTTGATATTCAAAATCCTATTTTGACATTCGAATTGGGGCAGAATATAGAATTTTGATATTCAAAATCCTATTTTGACATTCACTTTGGGGCAGAATATAGTATTTGCATATTCAAAATCATATTTTGACATTCGAATTGGGGCAGAATATAGTATTTTGATATTCAAATCCTATTTTGACATTCGAATTGGCCCCGAATATCGTATTTTGATATTCAAAATCCTATTTTGACATTCGAATTGGGACCGAATATCGTATTTTGATATTTAAATTCCTATTTTGACATTCGAATTTTGGCAGAATATAGTATTTCGATATTCAAAATCCTATTTTGGCATTCGAATTGGCCCCGAATATCGTATTTTGATATTCAAAATCCTATTTTGACTTTCGAATTGGGACCGAATATCGTATTTTGATATTTAAATTCCTATTTTGACATTCGATTTTGGGCAGAATATAGTATTTCGATATTCAAAATCCTATTTTGGCATTCGAATTGGCCTCGAATATCGTATTTTGTTATTCAAAATCCTATTTTGATATTCGAATTGGGACTTAATATCGTATTTTGATATTCAAAATCCTATTTTGACATTCAAATTGGGATCGAATATCGTATTTTGTTATTCAAAATCCTATTTTGATATTCGAATTGGGACTGAATATCGTATTTTGATATTCAAAATCCTATTTTGACATTCGAATTGGGTCTGAATATCGTATTTTGATATTCATAATCCTATTTTGACATTCGGATTGGGGCAGAATATAGTATTTTGATATTCAAAATCCTATTTTGACATTCGAATTGGGACCGAATATCGTCTTTTGATATTCAAAATCCTATTTTGACATTCGAATTGGGACTGAATATCGTATTTTGATATTCAAAATCCTATTTTGACATTCGGATTGGGGCAGAATATCGTATTTTGATATTCAAAATCCTATTTTGACATTCGAATTGGGACCGAATATCGTCTTTTGATAATCAAAATCATATTTAGACATTCGAATTGGGACTGAATATCGTATTTTGATATTCAAAATCCTATTTTGACATTCGGATTTGGGCAATATATCGTATTTTGATATTCAAAATCCTATTTTGACATTCGAATTGGGGCAGAATATAGTATTTTGATATTCAAAATCCTATTTTGACATTCGAATTTGGACCGAATATGGTATTTTGATATTCAAATTCCTATTTTGACATTCGAATTTGGACGGAATATAGAATTTTGATATTCAAAATCCTATTTTGACATTCGAATTGGGGCAGAATATAGTATTTTGATATTCAAAATCCTATTTTGACATTCGAATTTGGACCGAATATGGTATTTTGATATTCAAATTCCTATTTTGACATTCGAATTTGGACAGAATATAGAATTTTGATATTCAAAATCCTATTTTGACATTCGAATTGGGGCAGAATATAGTATTTTGATATTCAAAATCCTATTTTGACATTCGAATTGGGACCGAATATTGTATTTTGATATTCAAATTCCTATTTTGACATTCAAAATGGCCCCGAATATCGTATTTTGATATTCAAAATCCTATTTTGACATTCGAATTGGGACCGAGTATCGTATTTTGATATTCAAAATCCTATTTTGACATTCGAATTGGGGCAGAATATAGAATTTTGATATTCAAAATCCTATTTTGACATTCACTTTGGGGCAGAATATAGTATTTGCATATTCAAAATCCTATTTTGACATTCGAATTGGGGCAGAATATAGTATTTTGATATTCAAATCCTATTTTGACATTCGAATTGGCCCCGAGTATCGTATTTTGATATTCAAAATCCTATTTTGACATTCGAATTGGGACCGAATATCGTATTTTGATATTTAAATTCCTATTTTGACATTCGAATTTTGGCAGAATATTGTATTTCGATATTCAAAATCCTATTTTGGCATTCGAATTGGCCCCGAATATCGTATTTTGATATTCAAAATCCTATTTTGACATTCGAATTGGGACCGAATATCGTATTTTGATATTTAAATTCCTATTTTGACATTCGAATTTGGGCAGAATATAGTATTTCGATATTCAAAATCCTAATTTGGCATTCGAATTGGCCTCGAATATCGTATTTTGTTATTCAAAATCCTATTTTGATATTCGAATTGGGACTGAATATCGTATTTTGATATTCAAAATCCTATTTTGACATTCGAATTGGGAACGAATATCGTATTTTGATATTCAAAATCCTATTTTGACATTCGAATTGGGGCAGAATATAGTATTTTGATATTCAAAATCCTATTTTGACATTCGAATTGGGGCAGAATATAGTATTTTGATATTCAAAATCCTATTTTGACATTCGAATTTGGACCGAATATGGTATTTTGATATTCAAATTCCTATTTTGACATTCGAATTTGGACAGAATATAGAATTTTGATATTCAAAATCCTATTTTGACATTCGAATTGGGGCAGAATATAGTATTTTGATATTCAAAATCCTATTTTGACATTCGAATTTGGACCGAATATGGTATTTTGATATTCAAATTCCTATTTTGACATTCGAATTTGGACAGAATATAGAATTTTGATATTCAAAATCCTATTTTGACATTCGAATTGGGGCAGAATATAGTATTTTGATATTCAAAATCCTATTTTGACATTCGAATTGGGACCGAATATTGTATTTTGATATTCAAATTCCTATTTTGACATTCGAATTGGGGCAGAATATAGTATTTTGATATTCAAAATCCTATTTTGACATTCGAATTGGTCCCGAATATCGTATTTTGTTATTCAAAATCCTATTTTGACATTCGAATTGGGACTGAATATCGTATTTTGATATTCAAAATCCTATTTTGACATTCGAATTGGAAACGAATATCGTATTTTGATATTCAAAATCCTATTTTGACATTCGGATTGGGGCAGAATATCGTATTTTGATATTCAAAATCCTATTTTGACATTCGAATTGGGACCGAATATCGTCTTTTGATATTCAAAATCATATTTAGACATTCGAATTGGGACTGAATATCGTATTTTGATATTCAAAATCCTATTTTGACATTCGGTTTTGGGCAATATATCGTATTTTGATATTCAAAATCCTATTTTGACATTCGAATTGGGACTGAATATCGTATTTTGATATTCAAAATCCTATTTTGACATTTGGATTGGGGCAGAATATAGTATTTTGATATTCAAAATCCTATTTTGACATTCGCATTGGGGCAGAATATAGTATTTTGATATTCAAAATCCAATTTTGACATTTGGATTGGGGCAGAATATCGTATTTTGATATTGAAAATCCTATTTTGACATTCGAATTCGGACCGAATATCGTATTTTGATATTCAAAATCCTATTTTGATATTCGAATTGGGGCAGAATATAGTATTTTGATATTCAAAATCCTATTTTGACATTCGGATTGGGGCAGAATATCGTATTTTGATATTCAAAATCCTATTTTGACATTCGAATTGGGACCGAATATCGTCTTTTGATAATCAAAATCATATTTAGACATTCGAATTGGGACTGAATATCGTATTTTGATATTCAATATCCTATTTTGACATTCGGATTTGGGCAATATATCGTATTTTGATATTCAAAATCCTATTTTGACATTCGAATTGGGACTGAATATCGTATTTTGATATTCAAAATCCTATTTTGACATTTGGATTGGGGCAGAATATAGTATTTTGATATTCAAAATCCTATTTTGACATTCGGATTGGGGCAGAATATAGTATTTTGATATTCAAAATCCTATTTTGACATTTGGATTGGGGCAGAATATCGTATTTTGATATTGAAAATCCTATTTTGACATTCGAATTCGGACCGAATATCGTATTTTGATATTCAAAATCCTATTTTGATATTCGAATTGGGGTAGAATATAGTATTTTGATATTCAAAATCCTATTTTGACATTCGAAATGGCCCCGAATATCGTACTTTGCTATTCAAAATCCTATTTTGACATTCGAATTTGGACCAAAAATCGTACTTTGATATTCAAAATCCTATTTTGACATTCGAATTGGGACCGAATATCGTATTTTGATATTCAAAATCCTATTTTGACATTCGAATTGGGACCGAATATTGTATTTTGATATTCAAAATCCTATTTTGACATTCGAATTGGGGGCGAATATAGCATTTTGATATTCAAAATCCTATTTTGACATTCAAAATGGCCCCGGATATCGTATTTTGATATTCAAAATCCTATTTTGACATTCGAATGGGGACCGAGTATCGTATTTTGATATTCAAAATCCTATTTTGATATTCGAATTGGGGCAGAATATAGAATTTTGGTATTCAAAGTCCTATTTTGACATTCACTTTGGGGCAGAATATAGTATTTACATATTCCAAATTCTATTTTGACATTCGAATTGGGGCAGAATATAGTATTTTGATATTCAAAATCCTATTTTGACATTCGAATTGGCCCCGAATATCGTATTTTGATATTCAAAATCCTATTTTGACATTCGAATTGGGACCGAATATCGTATTTTGATATTTAAATTCCTATTTAGACATTCGAATTGGGGCAGAATATAGTATTTCGATATTCAAAATCCTATTTTGGCATTCGAATTGGCCTCGAATATCGTATTTTGTTATTCAAAATCCTATTTTGATATTCGAATTGGGACTGAATATCGTATTTTGATATTCAAAATCCTATTTTGACATTCGAATTGGGTCTGAATATCGTATTTTGATATTCATAATCCTTTTTTGACATTCGGATTGGGGCAGAATATAGTATTTTGATATTCAAAATCCTATTTTGACATTCGAATTGGGACCGAATATCGTCTTTTGATATTCAAAATCCTATTTTGACATTCGAATTGGGACTGAATATCGTATTTTGATATTCAAAATCCTATTTTGACATTCGGATTGGGGCAGAATATCGTATTTTGATATTCAAAATCCTATTTTGACATTCGAATTGGGACCGAATTTCGTATTTTGATATTCAAAATCCTATTTTGACATTCGAATTGGGGCGGAATATCGTATTTTGATATTCAAAATCATATTTTGACATTCGGATTGGGGCAGAATATAGTATTTTGATATTCAAAATCCTATTTTGACATTCGGATTTGGGCAAAATATCGTATTTTGATATTCAAAATCCTATTTTGACATTCGAATTGGGACCGAATATCGTATTTTGATATTCAAAATCCTATTTTGACATTCGAATTGGGGCAGAATATAGTATTTTGATATTCAAAATCCTATTTTGACATTCGAAATGGCCCCGAATATCGTATTTTGATATTCAAAATCCTATTTGGACATTCGAATTTGGACCTTAATGACGATCATCAAATGCCCATGCTCAGCAAATCTAGTTGCACAATATGTGGAAGTTTTTTTCTGAACCTTTATCTCGTTACAACACCTGTGCGAGCAGTGAAGGTTCTGGAGTGACTGCGCGGATGCGTAGTCCCGCCTGAGCCTTCTCAGATCGCATAAATATCCTTGGCTCTTGTTGTAGACTTAACATAAGGGATATTACTTACCATGTGGGGTGACAATGCCTCCAGTTGCTGTTTCAGAGAACGCATCTTCAATTCAAACCACTCCATATCAGGAAATATGCGTTACATATAGCACGAAACGTCTTCAAGAACATTAATGTATGCCTTTCATTGCGTTTTCAGGAAAAAGTGATTTTATTTTATTCGCGAAGACACGATAAACATTCAACGCAGATATTATTCGAGACAGGAATCCGCCGTCTGTGTACCTAGACCACTGATAGAGCATAAGCTATTTTATTGCATTTTGTATTTACTTATGGTATTATTATATCATATTAATTAATAAACATGAAACCATAATTTGAATATCATTTGTTACAACAGTTAAACTATCTTCTGATTTGTCCGTCTTAAGGGGTTTTTCAAACAGAAATTCAGGGGCATCCATATTTGGTAAAAGGCCAGCACTTTCAAGTATAATTCAGGTTACACTAATTAACAATGACGGTATTCGACTGGAGACATTTCGTGGAGCACGACTGAGCTCCGCCCATGATGCGCAGTGGAAAATTGTGCTCCACGTTTTTGTACCAGTCAAATGTGATCCGTGCTTCCAGTTTGATGCCTAAAGCAAGAAAATGAAAAACTGATGTGACTGTTTTATATTTTAGCATTCTTGTATGTCCCTCGGTTGCACAGAAAGCAATGACCTATACAGTGTTGACGGGGACGTTAAACCTCGAATCAAACAAACAAACAAACATTATCAAATATATTCGTATATGTGCTCTATATTGCTTGTATTCAATGACGGTATTCGACTGGAGACATTTCGTGGAGCACGACTGAGCTCCGCCCATGATGCGCAGTGGAAAATTGTGCTCCACGTTTTTGTACCAGTCAAATGTGATCCGTGCTTCCAGTTTGATGCCTAAAGCAAGAAAATGAAAAACTGATGTGACTGTTTTATATTTTAGCATTCTTGTATGTCCCTCGGTTGCACAGAAAGCAATGACCTATACAGTGTTGACGGGGACGTTAAACCTCGAATCAAACAAACAAACAAACATTATCAAATATATTCGTATATGTGCTCTATATTGCTTGTATTCAATGATTCATGTCGACGAATCTGGTGGCGCAGTGGATAAACTATTGGACTATGGGTAAATAGTTCAATTTTGCACCACAAGGGGGCGTGAGTTCAAATCACAGTGGATGTTTATTTATTTCTTTTTTTTTTTTATTTAATCATATTTACTGCTATTATCACTTGCACGTTTGTAGATTTTTTTTGCCAAAAACTGAAAAAAATTAAAAATGTGTGTTTAAAATGATATTTAATTCATTCTGATTAGTTCGCCGTCTTTTTAGCTCTTTTTAGGGGCAAAAACAGCAAACTGAAATTGTATTGTTTTGTGAAACAGAAGCACTAAAATGAGATTTCTTGTTTAGTGGTTTATAGGGACACTTTCTGGTTGTCTTTTAATTGTTGTAATCTGTTGGGCTCTTTTGAAAAGAAATCGACATTTTGGGTCAAATAGTGTGTTATTAAAATTTCATTTTTGATAACTTGCCTTCATTCAACTTAGGACACCATAGGCAAGCTGTGTTGTCTTCTGACAACCCCATTTAATCCCCTCGCAACAACGTTGTGACGGGGATATAGCATCGGTACCTTGCGTCCATGTGTGTGTTTGTGTGTGTGTGTTAGTGTGTGTGTCCGTACGGAACCTTGTGAACACGATAGCAGACACAGTTTTCATCGTAGAAGCTTCCAGCCTTCCACAAATGTTTCCCATGGAAAGACGACGACCCCTATAGGAGCTTTTTTAGTGACGCACTTCCGCTTCTAAAAATAGAACGGGAAAAGCCCTGGCCGTCAACGTCGTATATGCTTCAAGGCAGTGGGACAGATAAAGTGTTAATTACAGCGTAAATTTAACTTTTGACGAATTCTAATGTAAGATAACGGGACAAACACCGATATGCTACCAGGTGTGAAATTTCGCATTACGAAAACATGCCTATATTATACAACTATATCATCAATTTTTCGGGGAAAAAAATGGAAATTTTAAAATGAATACTTGTGATATTTTTTTTTATTTCTGCTCGAAACATAGATTGCGGGGACTCGATAGGACCGCCTCTACGAGATAAGGATTTTTATTTATTTGCCCGTTTTTGTTTTTTTAACATTTAA
The DNA here is from genome assembly GCA_963580285.1 of Lucinisca nassula. Classification (NCBI taxonomy): domain Eukaryota; kingdom Metazoa; phylum Mollusca; class Bivalvia; order Lucinida; family Lucinidae; genus Lucinisca; species Lucinisca nassula. Next base: position 139,043,025 of record OY757020.1, read on the forward strand.
TCATTTTGTGCATTAAGTACAGGAGGTTCAATCGAGTACCCGCAATCTATGTTTTGAGGCGGTTCTATCGATAACCCACAGACAGGAATAAGAAAAATAATGTTTACCCCTGTAAACCCCAGTTTTACTATATAAAAGTGGGGTTTGAGGGGGTCAAAATCGCATAGGCGTGTTTTCCATGATGGCAAATCCCTAGTCTTATGTTTTAATTAACTGCTCTTCAAGATTTATTGTACAAACAACCAACAGGATCCTCTCTTCTCTCTCTCTCTCTCTCTCTCTCTCTCTCTCTCTCTCTCTCTCTCTCTGAGTGTGCCATGGCCTACATGTTGCTCTGTCTGTCTGTCTGTCTGTCTGTCTCTCTCTCTCTCTCTCTCTCTCTCTCTCTCTCTCTCTCTCTCTCTCTCTCTCTCTCTCAGCATCCAACACTTAGCGAGCGTAGGTAAATGTGAATTACAGTTTCCACGTCAACCGACATGTAACGTGTCAACAACGTCGTGTCTACATCAAGCAAACATCAAAGCGATGTACTGAATTTGACTTTGCAACGTCTATGAAACGTCAGAACGTTGCGTTGGCGATAATACGGCGTTGCTTAATAAGATGTCACTTGCCCAGTGCTCGGACCCATCAAGACTCAGTGGGATTGGAACATTAAATTCAAAACAAACGTAGAACACCCTTTCAGTGCATGATAATGAAACACTCTTTCGCAAGTGCAAGATTTTACAGTAAAATCAGGTAGATCAACCTGCCCAGCCCTTACATTACCAGGAACCACAAAACGGGTACCCTGGCAAACAGTGCAGGATTCTGCGGCGTCTGATCAGGGCCTACACTGTTTGCAAAATTCAAGCCATTTTCCAAACAAATTTTGAAGAAAACACAACCTGACACGCCTAAATTCTGAAATGGACTCTGCTATATATAAGGAGGAAGATTCCATTATTTGGTACAAAAAGGGTTTAATGGCTTATTAGCTTAAGCCCCTGTCACACTATGCCGCGTCTTCACTGCGATGGGACGGCGTTGTTTAATTTTTCAGAACGCCGCGAGATCGCAAGAAATATGGAATATTTTTGTGAACATGGACCTGTCATGGCGTCCCTACAGCGACCAAGACGTTGCTACGGAGCTTACATGGCGATCTATCGCGATCCTGCGGCGTTCTTGATGGCGATTGTATGCGCTCTCACTGCGCTTCCTCTGCGCTTTTACGGCGCTCACAATGCGTGCACTGCGCTTTTACGGCGCTCTCAATGCGTGCACTGCGCTTTTACGGCAGTCACATGTTGAAGACGTTCTCAAAGTGTAAACAGACATCTTCATCAGTCGAACAGTTTTGTTTGATTTGAGGTTTAACGTCCCATCAACACATTATAGGTCATTTTGGAGACGTTGCTTCTAATTTTGTGGGACTTTTACCCGACATTGAGATGAAATGACATCTCAATCTCTGTCACCCAATGAAACTAATAGGGATAATAAGCACGGATGGTCCGACTCGCGCCCCTTTGCCTGGGCAAGCTTAGATCCCCTAAGTGGTTTACCAGTACTCCTGTGCCGTTGGAAGCAAGTCCACCGCAATCATCGCAAGCAGGAGCATAGCCAACCGCCATTACCTTACCCGGAATGAGTCACCTCAGAAGTAGGTTTTTCGGGACAGTACACAATCGAACTCTACTCTAGCCACTGTTTATACAGACGGGCGCCCCCCTCCCATCGGGACTGGCAGAAATAGATGGGCTGCATGATGCTTCCACGCAGAGCTGAAACCGACCTCACACGAAACTGGTAAACCGCTTAGAGGATCTAAGCCTGCCCGGGCAAAGCGGTGCGAGATACGTGTAAACTCTATTGGTGTAAACATGCTTATACGTGTAAACTCTATTGGTTTCATTGGGCGACAGGGCTTGAGATGTCATTTCATCTCAATGTCGGGTAAAAGTCCCACAAAATTGGAAGCAACGTCTCCAAAATGACCTATACAGTGTTGACTGGGACGTTAAATATCAAATCAATCAATCAGTTAATCAATTATACAAGCGGAGCTTATATGGCGTTGTAGGAGACCTCTGTGCGCCCCTGCCGAGCTCCTGTAGCGTTGTAGGAGACCTTACTGCGCTGCTATTGCAACCTTACGGCGACCTCACTGCGCTCTGATCAGAACGCCGAGCGACGGCGTTTGTTTTGAGCATGCTCAAAATGCGCGCCGTCGCTTGGCGCTCTATGCGATCCCAACGCGTCTACTGGCGACGCCACTGCGTTGCTACGGCGATGTTTGCGATCGTACTGCGCGCACCTCGGCGTTCTGCATTTTTCTTGGACGCCGTGAGAACGCAGCCCTGGTGTGACAGGGGTTTTAGCTCCAAAATATCTTCTTGGATACACGGATCAGTCAAACCCCTCTCATCTCAACGGTCACGTGACATTGACGTGAGTTGGAGTGGGTGTCGACGGCATGACGTCGAGTCAACGTTGACTCGACGACCGTCTTGCAGTCCACTCATTAGCTTTTTTTCGACTGTCTGTATGTTTATTTTTCTGTCTGTTCGTCCGTACGTCTGTTAGTCATTCATTCATTCAGTCGGTCGGTCTGTCGTCTGTCAGTCAATCCTCTCTCTCTCTCTCTCTCTCTCTCTCTCTCTCTCTCTCTCTCTCTCTCTCTCTCTCTCAACGGCCATGTGACTTTGAAGTGAGTTGGAGTGACGTCGAACCAACGTTGACTCGACGCCCGTCTGTCAGTCCACTCATTAGTTGTTTTCTACTGTCAGTATCAGTTTATTTTTCTGTCTAACTGTCCGTCCGTTCATCTGATATCAGTCATTCAGTCAGTCGGTCTGTCTGTCGTCTGTCTGTCTACTGTCAGTTTCTCAGTCAAACCTCTCTCTCTCTCTCTCTCTCTCTCTCTCTCTCTCTCTCTGTGTGTGTACATGATGTTTGCTAGAAATAAAATATTGTTTAAACCAAAACAAACGTTGTCTGTCCACAGGAATCTTCAATTTATTAAAACTGCACTTCTAGATAGATCGTTGGACATTTTTAATTGCACATGTAGACAGATCGTTGGTCAGTTTTCTCGATCGATCGATCGATCGATCGATCGATCGATAGATAGATAGATAGATAGATAGATAGATAGATAGATAGATAGATAGATAGATAGATAGATAGATAGATAGATAGATAGAAAGATAGATAGATAGATAGATAGATAGATAGATAGATAGATAGATAGATAGATAGATAGATAGATAGATAGATAGATAGATAGATAGATAGATAGATAGATAGATAGATAGATAGATAGATAGATAGATGTTCTGTCCGTATGTGATAGCTATACTTGGATAGAGAATAACGAAAAGTTACGTAAAAACCTATTTTGTAAGTAAGCTTTCGTAAGCCATTGACATGGGTCATTTAAGTAAGCTTTCCTAAGCCATTGACATGGGTCATTCACAAAGAGATTTTCGTCAATAACAAACGGATCCAGAATAAACGAATTTCAGTAAAAAAAAAGCAAAATATCATTCTTTCCTTCTCGAGGCATTATTTCATTGTAAACGGGTATATTTTCTCTCAAAATTTCTGAATATTGTTAGCATTTTAAGTTCCGCCAATACATTTGAATAGCGATTGCCGTTTCAATTGACGGCCAGTGCTTTGCGCATGCTAAAGAATGACGTCATAAACGGAATCTCTAAAACGTCCTATTGATTTTCAAGGTCAAGGGTAAACGGTCAAAGCTACAATGGCCTTGACATTAAAAACCTTGTGAACAGGATAGAAGACAGATCATCCTAGAATCTTCAAACCTTCCACAAATGTTCCCCATTGAAAGACAATGAACCCTATTTCTTTTCAAGGTCAAATGTCACGGTCACAATAAACCTGACCTTAAAAACTTTGTGAACACGATAGAAGACACATTTATCATCATAGAAGCTTCAAACCCTCCATAAATATTCCCATGGAAAGACGATGAACGCTATTGATTTTCAAGGCCAAGGTTCAAAGGTCAAGGTCACAATGAACTTGAACTTAAAAACCTTATGAACATGATATAAGACACAGTAATCAGCGTAGAAGCTTCAAACCTTCCACAAATTTTCCCCATGGAAAGACGATGAACCGTATTGACTTTCAAGGTCAAGGGTCGGAGATCAAGGTCACAATGGACTTGACCTTAAAACCTTTTGAACAGGATAGAATACACAGTTATCATCGTAGAAGCTTCAAACCTTTTGCAAATGTTCCCCATGGAGAGACGATGAACCGTATTGACTTTCACGGTCAGTGGTCAGAGGTCAAGGTCACAATGGACTTGACCTAAAAAATCTTATGAACAGGACAGAATATGCAGCTATAATCGTAGAAGCTTCAAACCATCATGTCGATGAATGGTATGCTGTTGCGAGGGGATGCTACGCTTGCGTTGCCTTGTTTGTTCTGTCGAGATTATTTCACTTATATCTAACCGATCGTTAATCACAGGTTGGCGAAAACCGAAGCCGGCATCCCCGGAGAAAAACCACCAGACCTCTGAAGCCCCCGCCCATAGGGGCTTAAAGAAATATATGGGCTGCATGATGCTTCCACGCAGAGCTGAATCCGGCCCGCACACTAGTACTGGTAAACCGCTTAGAGGATCTAAGCCTGTCCAGGAACCGCGGTGCGAGGCGGACCGTCCATGCTAATAAACCCTATTGGTTTCATTGGGCGACAGGGCTTGAGATGTCATTTCATCTCAATGTCGGGTAAAAGTCCCACAAAATTGGAAGCAACGTCTCCATAATGACCTTTACAGTGTTGACGGGGACGTTAAACCTCAAATCAAACAAACAAACAAACACCCGACCTCCGGTTGGCGTCTCACATGTGACCCTAGCCAGTTTCGAAACACAGCCGTGAAAGAGCTACGATTAACAGTCATAATTTAGGCAAAGAGGCACCTCCAAGCCAATCATTTATAATCAGATAGATCCGAGCTGTGTCTTAGCTCCATATTAACTGCAAATGACAAGCACAATAAATAGCTTAAGTTTCGTATTTGTTTATAAAACTTGTATCATGGTTACTTTCTAAAATTGCCTCGAGACCTCTGGCTAATGCAGCAGACCTCGGACCTGTACCTGGGTCAATGCGAAATTACTTGATCAATGACATTATATTATAAGCCAGTTACTTATATTTTTATCTCTTTACAAACCAAAGTATGTCTTGTTACAATGACCTCCAATGTTTATTATAGATACATATAATTTGATTTATAGATATCTATTATAAAATTATAGATATCTGGTAAAATTATAGATATCTCGAAATTGTATTAAATAGTATAACGGTATGCCATATACTTTTCTATGTTCAGCCATATTAATTCAGTCACGTGACTGATTTCACGCTCTTTTTGAAACGTGGTCGTTGTGCTCCACGAAATTGTTCGAAATTTCACGAATCTCCCAGTCGAACACAAAACGTGCTCCACGCTTCAGTTCGTGGACCACGAAATCACCAGTCGAATACCGCCAATGATTCATGTCGACGAATCTGGTGGCGCAGTGGATAAACTATTGGACTATGGGTAAATAGTTCAATTTTGCACCACAAGGGGGCGTGAGTTCAAATCACAGTGGATGTTTATTTATTTCTTTTTTTTTTTTATTTAATCATATTTACTGCTATTATCACTTGCACGTTTGTAGATTTTTTTTGCCAAAAACTGAAAAAAATTAAAAATGTGTGTTTAAAATGATATTTAATTCATTCTGATTAGTTCGCCGTCTTTTTAGCTCTTTTTAGGGGCAAAAACAGCAAACTGAAATTGTATTGTTTTGTGAAACAGAAGCACTAAAATGAGATTTCTTGTTTAGTGGTTTATAGGGACACTTTCTGGTTGTCTTTTAATTGTTGTAATCTGTTGGGCTCTTTTGAAAAGAAATCGACATTTTGGGTCAAATAGTGTGTTATTAAAATTTCATTTTTGATAACTTGCCTTCATTCAACTTAGGACACCATAGGCAAGCTGTGTTGTCTTCTGACAACCCCATTTAATCCCCTCGCAACAACGTTGTGACGGGGATATAGCATCGGTACCTTGCGTCCATGTGTGTGTTTGTGTGTGTGTGTTAGTGTGTGTGTCCGTACGGAACCTTGTGAACACGATAGCAGACACAGTTTTCATCGTAGAAGCTTCCAGCCTTCCACAAATGTTTCCCATGGAAAGACGACGACCCCTATAGGAGCTTTTTTAGTGACGCACTTCCGCTTCTAAAAATAGAACGGGAAAAGCCCTGGCCGTCAACGTCGTATATGCTTCAAGGCAGTGGGACAGATAAAGTGTTAATTACAGCGTAAATTTAACTTTTGACGAATTCTAATGTAAGATAACGGGACAAACACCGATATGCTACCAGGTGTGAAATTTCGCATTACGAAAACATGCCTATATTATACAACTATATCATCAATTTTTCGGGGAAAAAAATGGAAATTTTAAAATGAATACTTGTGATATTTTTTTTTATTTCTGCTCGAAACATAGATTGCGGGGACTCGATAGGACCGCCTCTACGAGATAAGGATTTTTATTTATTTGCCCGTTTTTGTTTTTTTAACATTTAATCATTTTGTGCATTAAGTACAGGAGGTTCAATCGAGTACCCGCAATCTATGTTTTGAGGCGGTTCTATCGATAACCCACAGACAGGAATAAGAAAAATAATGTTTACCCCTGTAAACCCCAGTTTTACTATATAAAAGTGGGGTTTGAGGGGGTCAAAATCGCATAGGCGTGTTTTCCATGATGGCAAATCCCTAGTCTTATGTTTTAATTAACTGCTCTTCAAGATTTATTGTACAAACAACCAACAGGGTCCTCTCTTCTCTCTCTCTCTCTCTCTCTCTCTCTCTCTCTCTCTCTCTCTCTCTCTCTCTGAGTGTGCCATGGCCTACATGTTGCTCTGTCTGTCTGTCTGTCTGTCTGTCTGTCTCTCTCTCTCTCTCTCTCTCTCTCTCTCTCTCTCTCTCTCTCTCTCTCTCTCTCTCTCTCAGCATCCAACACTTAGCGAGCGTAGGTAAATGTGAATTACAGTTTCCACGTCAACCGACATGTAACGTGTCAACAACGTCGTGTCTACATCAAGCAAACATCAAAGCGATGTACTGAATTTGACTTTGCAACGTCTATGAAACGTCAGAACGTTGCGTTGGCGATAATACGGCGTTGCTTAATAAGATGTCACTTGCCCAGTGCTCGGACCCATCAAGACTCAGTGGGATTGGAACATTAAATTCAAAACAAACGTAGAACACCCTTTCAGTGCATGATAATGAAACACTCTTTCGCAAGTGCAAGATTTTACAGTAAAATCAGGTAGATCAACCTGCCCAGCCCTTACATTACCAGGAACCACAAAACGGGTACCCTGGCAAACAGTGCAGGATTCTGCGGCGTCTGATCAGGGCCTACACTGTTTGCAAAATTCAAGCCATTTTCCAAACAAATTTTGAAGAAAACACAACCTGACACGCCTAAATTCTGAAATGGACTCTGCTATATATAAGGAGGAAGATTCCATTATTTGGTACAAAAAGGGTTTAATGGCTTATTAGCTTAAGCCCCTGTCACACTATGCCGCGTCTTCACTGCGATGGGACGGCGTTGTTTAATTTTTCAGAACGCCGCGAGATCGCAAGAAATATGGAATATTTTTGTGAACATGGACCTGTCATGGCGTCCCTACAGCGACCAAGACGTTGCTACGGAGCTTACATGGCGATCTATCGCGATCCTGCGGCGTTCTTGATGGCGATTGTATGCGCTCTCACTGCGCTTCCTCTGCGCTTTTACGGCGCTCACAATGCGTGCACTGCGCTTTTACGGCGCTCTCAATGCGTGCACTGCGCTTTTACGGCAGTCACATGTTGAAGACGTTCTCAAAGTGTAAACAGACATCTTCATCAGTCGAACAGTTTTGTTTGATTTGAGGTTTAACGTCCCATCAACACATTATAGGTCATTTTGGAGACGTTGCTTCTAATTTTGTGGGACTTTTACCCGACATTGAGATGAAATGACATCTCAATCTCTGTCACCCAATGAAACTAATAGGGATAATAAGCACGGATGGTCCGACTCGCGCCCCTTTGCCTGGGCAAGCTTAGATCCCCTAAGTGGTTTACCAGTACTCCTGTGCCGTTGGAAGCAAGTCCACCGCAATCATCGCAAGCAGGAGCATAGCCAACCGCCATTACCTTACCCGGAATGAGTCACCTCAGAAGTAGGTTTTTCGGGACAGTACACAATCGAACTCTACTCTAGCCACTGTTTATACAGACGGGCGCCCCCCTCCCATCGGGACTGGCAGAAATAGATGGGCTGCATGATGCTTCCACGCAGAGCTGAAACCGACCTCACACGAAACTGGTAAACCGCTTAGAGGATCTAAGCCTGCCCGGGCAAAGCGGTGCGAGATACGTGTAAACTCTATTGGTGTAAACATGCTTATACGTGTAAACTCTATTGGTTTCATTGGGCGACAGGGCTTGAGATGTCATTTCATCTCAATGTCGGGTAAAAGTCCCACAAAATTGGAAGCAACGTCTCCAAAATGACCTATACAGTGTTGACTGGGACGTTAAATATCAAATCAATCAATCAGTTAATCAATTATACAAGCGGAGCTTATATGGCGTTGTAGGAGACCTCTGTGCGCCCCTGCCGAGCTCCTGTAGCGTTGTAGGAGACCTTACTGCGCTGCTATTGCAACCTTACGGCGACCTCACTGCGCTCTGATCAGAACGCCGAGCGACGGCGTTTGTTTTGAGCATGCTCAAAATGCGCGCCGTCGCTTGGCGCTCTATGCGATCCCAACGCGTCTACTGGCGACGCCACTGCGTTGCTACGGCGATGTTTGCGATCGTACTGCGCGCACCTCGGCGTTCTGCATTTTTCTTGGACGCCGTGAGAACGCAGCCCTGGTGTGACAGGGGTTTTAGCTCCAAAATATCTTCTTGGATACACGGATCAGTCAAACCCCTCTCATCTCAACGGTCACGTGACATTGACGTGAGTTGGAGTGGGTGTCGACGGCATGACGTCGAGTCAACGTTGACTCGACGACCGTCTTGCAGTCCACTCATTAGCTTTTTTTCGACTGTCTGTATGTTTATTTTTCTGTCTGTTCGTCCGTACGTCTGTTAGTCATTCATTCATTCAGTCGGTCGGTCTGTCGTCTGTCAGTCAATCCTCTCTCTCTCTCTCTCTCTCTCTCTCTCTCTCTCTCTCTCTCTCTCTCTCTCTCTCTCTCTCAACGGCCATGTGACTTTGAAGTGAGTTGGAGTGACGTCGAACCAACGTTGACTCGACGCCCGTCTGTCAGTCCACTCATTAGTTGTTTTCTACTGTCAGTATCAGTTTATTTTTCTGTCTAACTGTCCGTCCGTTCATCTGATATCAGTCATTCAGTCAGTCGGTCTGTCTGTCGTCTGTCTGTCTACTGTCAGTTTCTCAGTCAAACCTCTCTCTCTCTCTCTCTCTCTCTCTCTCTCTCTGTGTGTGTACATGATGTTTGCTAGAAATAAAATATTGTTTAAACCAAAACAAACGTTGTCTGTCCACAGGAATCTTCAATTTATTAAAACTGCACTTCTAGATAGATCGTTGGACATTTTTAATTGCACATGTAGACAGATCGTTGGTCAGTTTTCTCGATCGATCGATCGATCGATCGATCGATCGATAGATAGATAGATAGATAGATAGATAGATAGATAGATAGATAGATAGATAGATAGATAGATAGATAGATAGATAGATAGATAGATAGATAGATAGATAGATAGATAGATAGAAAGATAGATAGATAGATAGATAGATAGATAGATAGATAGATAGATAGATAGATAGATAGATAGATAGATAGATGTTCTGTCCGTATGTGATAGCTATACTTGGATAGAGAATAACGAAAAGTTACGTAAAAACCTATTTTGTAAGTAAGCTTTCGTAAGCCATTGACATGGGTCATTTAAGTAAGCTTTCCTAAGCCATTGACATGGGTCATTCACAAAGAGATTTTCGTCAATAACAAACGGATCCAGAATAAACGAATTTCAGTAAAAAAAAAGCAAAATATCATTCTTTCCTTCTCGAGGCATTATTTCATTGTAAACGGGTATATTTTCTCTCAAAATTTCTGAATATTGTTAGCATTTTAAGTTCCGCCAATACATTTGAATAGCGATTGCCGTTTCAATTGACGGCCAGTGCTTTGCGCATGCTAAAGAATGACGTCATAAACGGAATCTCTAAAACGTCCTATTGATTTTCAAGGTCAAGGGTAAACGGTCAAAGCTACAATGGCCTTGACATTAAAAACCTTGTGAACAGGATAGAAGACAGATCATCCTAGAATCTTCAAACCTTCCACAAATGTTCCCCATTGAAAGACAATGAACCCTATTTCTTTTCAAGGTCAAATGTCACGGTCACAATAAACCTGACCTTAAAAACTTTGTGAACACGATAGAAGACACATTTATCATCATAGAAGCTTCAAACCCTCCATAAATATTCCCATGGAAAGACGATGAACGCTATTGATTTTCAAGGCCAAGGTTCAAAGGTCAAGGTCACAATGAACTTGAACTTAAAAACCTTATGAACATGATATAAGACACAGTAATCAGCGTAGAAGCTTCAAACCTTCCACAAATTTTCCCCATGGAAAGACGATGAACCGTATTGACTTTCAAGGTCAAGGGTCGGAGATCAAGGTCACAATGGACTTGACCTTAAAACCTTTTGAACAGGATAGAATACACAGTTATCATCGTAGAAGCTTCAAACCTTTTGCAAATGTTCCCCATGGAGAGACGATGAACCGTATTGACTTTCACGGTCAGTGGTCAGAGGTCAAGGTCACAATGGACTTGACCTAAAAAATCTTATGAACAGGACAGAATATGCAGCTATAATCGTAGAAGCTTCAAACCATCATGTCGATGAATGGTATGCTGTTGCGAGGGGATGCTACGCTTGCGTTGCCTTGTTTGTTCTGTCGAGATTATTTCACTTATATCTAACCGATCGTTAATCACAGGTTGGCGAAAACCGAAGCCGGCATCCCCGGAGAAAAACCACCAGACCTCTGAAGCCCCCGCCCATAGGGGCTTAAAGAAATATATGGGCTGCATGATGCTTCCACGCAGAGCTGAATCCGGCCCGCACACTAGTACTGGTAAACCGCTTAGAGGATCTAAGCCTGTCCAGGAACCGCGGTGCGAGGCGGACCGTCCATGCTAATAAACCCTATTGGTTTCATTGGGCGACAGGGCTTGAGATGTCATTTCATCTCAATGTCGGGTAAAAGTCCCACAAAATTGGAAGCAACGTCTCCATAATGACCTTTACAGTGTTGACGGGGACGTTAAACCTCAAATCAAACAAACAAACAAACACCCGACCTCCGGTTGGCGTCTCACATGTGACCCTAGCCAGTTTCGAAACACAGCCGTGAAAGAGCTACGATTAACAGTCATAATTTAGGCAAAGAGGCACCTCCAAGCCAATCATTTATAATCAGATAGATCCGAGCTGTGTCTTAGCTCCATATTAACTGCAAATGACAAGCACAATAAATAGCTTAAGTTTCGTATTTGTTTATAAAACTTGTATCATGGTTACTTTCTAAAATTGCCTCGAGACCTCTGGCTAATGCAGCAGACCTCGGACCTGTACCTGGGTCAATGCGAAATTACTTGATCAATGACATTATATTATAAGCCAGTTACTTATATTTTTATCTCTTTACAAACCAAAGTATGTCTTGTTACAATGACCTCCAATGTTTATTATAGATACATATAATTTGATTTATAGATATCTATTATAAAATTATAGATATCTGGTAAAATTATAGATATCTCGAAATTGTATTAAATAGTATAACGGTATGCCATATACTTTTCTATGTTCAGCCATATTAATTCAGTCACGTGACTGATTTCACGCTCTTTTTGAAACGTGGTCGTTGTGCTCCACGAAATTGTTCGAAATTTCACGAATCTCCCAGTCGAACACAAAACGTGCTCCACGCTTCAGTTCGTGGACCACGAAATCACCAGTCGAATACCGCCAATGTGTCCCCTGATTTGTCAGCTTTACGGGGTCTCCTAAACAGAAATTCAGGGGTATCCATATTTGGTCGAAGAACGTATTTGTTAATGAGGTTTTCCCAAATGGTATTGCTATGCAAATATATGAGTTTATACAAACAGGCGGGTAAAACAAAGTACTCAGATGAACATTTCGACTATAGATACATACATGTTGGCTAATTATAAAATGAGAACTTAACGAACTCTTTTTTTAGATAATTTATAGGTGGGTTGTTGTTGTCTCGTGTGAAGCGGTAGTTCTCAAGTTGGCCTCGGGGTTCAACTGTAGGGGTGTTTTTGCTCCAGTGTTACAGTGGCGTTGTGCAATTTAATGGATGTTACAAAGCGTGTTTACCGTCCATTCCTCATCCTCGAGTCACTCTGGCTTTATTTTGATTCTTTGTTACCCGGGTTGATACATTGCAGATTAAGGAAAAATTCTAAACCCGCCCCGGTTGAGTAAAATGTTTTACTGACCGTTCCAAGTTTATGTTACTGATGATCAAATTATATCACAGGACGAACCACTAACGTGGCTGCAGTTATATGATTGATTCATGTGCAGCAGTAGATCACGCTGCGCTGTGCATCTGGTCGGTTCACCTGGGACTTTCCTGTGAGACAGATAGTAGATAGCTGTTAACTGGCTGTTGCTCTGTTGATGTTTCTGGATATAGCCTTTATTATTCTCTCTGTCTTCGTGGCTGCAACTTCCATATATACATGTACTGGTTGTCATGAAAAATTTAGTACTGTTTGCGTCAACTTAGATCTTTTAATGGTTTGACATACACGTCTGTAGTGTGTACCCATTATACACTATCGTACTTCACATCTTTGATTTAATAGTAGTGCTCGCTCGATGATTGAGGTTTGGTTTTGCATTAAAGTCTACAGTGATACAAAATACATGATCAAGAAATGCGACTATGATTTGCCACTTTTCGAATCTATATAGATCTACTTCGAAGTCCCAGAACCGTGCATAAGAGTATAAACAGGTATTATGGTGTATGAAAGTATAAGTATATCGATGTAGCAAAAACAAATGGGCATACACACAGACTGCGGCTGTCAACGTCTACTAAAAATATGTTTATACTGCTGTTTGAAGAGCAAAAGGTGAGTACCCGCATCCGATTTCTTGATCATGTATTTTTAGCCCACCTGAGCCGAAGGCTCATCGGTGAGCTTATCATATGGCAAGGCAAAATGTGTGTGTGTGTGTGTGTGTGTGTGTGTGTGTGTGTGTGTGTGTGTGTGTATGTGTGTGTGTGTGTGTGTGTGTGTGTGTGTGCACATTTTCAAACGTCTTCTCCTCTGGAACCGCTGGGCCGATTGAAGTCAAATTTCATGTGGAGGCTCCTTGGGATGGGGGAACGAAAGTTTGTATTTTTTGTCCAGGTCACATGACCAAGACCTCTTCTTTTCATGGAAGAGGTCAAAACCTCTTCAAACTATTCTTCTTCGGAACCGCTGGGCTGATTTTCTTGAAACTCGGTATGTAGCATCTGAGACATGGGCCCATTATAAATTATATAAATGGTGACCTTAGGATGACCTTGACCTATTTTACGCCAAGGTCAAATTTGGTAACACGGGCATTTGTGTGGGAAAAAGTCAAAATGACTATTATCATGCAAACCGTTCAAAATAACACCACTAAACCATATATTTTCTTGTTCCTTATGATGAGGCGCATTTTGTGACATGGATTTTGGGACCCTGGGGCCCCGGGGGGGGGGGGCATGCCCCACCCCCTTTTTGCACAAAACATTTAATATCTTGGAAATGGTTAAGATCCCCACCCATAAACCATTATTATATGTTCTTGTTCCTTATGATAAGGCGCATTCAGTGACATGGACATTTGGACCCTTGGGTACCGGGGGTCCCCCGGGGGGGGGGGGGGGGCATGCCCCACTCCCTTTTTTGCATAAAATGCTTAATATGTCAGAAAGTGTTACGATTTTCACCCATAAACCATATATATTCTTGTTCCTTATGACAAGGCGCATTCAGTGACCTTTGGACCCAAGGGGTACCCGGGGTCCCGGGGGTCATGCACCACCCCTTAATAGCATAAAATGCTTAATTGGGAAACGATTAAGATCTCGACCATAAACTATATATATTCTTGTTCCTTATGATAAGGTGTTTCAGTGACATGGACCTTTGGACCCCGAGGTCCCCAGGTGGGGGGGGGGGGGGCATGCCCCACCCCCTTTATTGCATGACACTTCATGAAATGTTTTATATCTCAGAAACCGTAAAGATCCCCACCCCTTAACCATATATGACAAAATGGCATTCAGTTACACTGACCTGGGGTTCTTCTTGACCAAAGGTCACATATTAAAGTCTTTGAAGACTTCCTTAGAAGTCAGGTGAGCGCTTCAGGACATATGTTCCTCTGGTTATACATGTTATATATATTCAGTCGAGAGACTTACGGTTTTCCATGCACCCACATTAGTTATGGTCCGCCATCACACTTCCGTGTTTCAATTTTTCTCGCTTAATCTGGCAAATTTGAACGCTAACATCATCTGATACTATTTGCTTATACTAATGATACATTTTTGGGACATTCTGCAGAGAATTATGATACAATCAGTTTACCTGTGGCAATTTGAAACAGAAACAGAAAACTGTCAAAAAAGGTGATTTTGTAGCTTTTGTTTGAAGCCAGAAAATGAGCTTAAATTTTCTATTCCAAAATAAGTGAGACGAACAAAATGTTCAACAAAGATTGCCCTTACTCCTAAGCCATAAATTGTGTCTGTTACGCGGAATTTTCCATGCGTTACGAGCAAGAAAAGTTGTGCATTTTTTCGGTTTTGTTGTGGTCTACCGTCACATAAAGCATCATAAAGGCTATAGATCTCCGTCACACCGGAAGCACTTGCCATTTTCTGGAAAACTTTGTCGTAAAAAAGTTATGGTTAATCGTAAAGTGCATAGTGGTTGAACGTTACGGCTAGCCATAACAAAAGCGTTATGGATTTGCGTAAGTCCCCCCACTGATATTTATGCGCGTTCATTTTTGGATATATCCGTCCAGCATGTTTATCCAAAGCTGTGTTATATCAACCCAATTAAGCCGCATGTATTCTTCCATCCCTATCATTCAGACGAGTCAACTGTTCCAAAAAGGGGTGTCGGGTTGATTTTATCTTGATTATGTTACCTAAAAGATATTTCGTTTGTGCAAACTGTGTACTAGACCCTGATGAGATGCTGCATCATGCCCTGGACCCTTTTTATAGGACGCAAGGCTTTAAAAAACCGTGTTACATGTATAGGGAGGTTATGACGCATGCTTTTCTATGTCTTTTGGTTTTATTCAATAAATTATAGTATGAAATCCTTTTAACATTCGATAGTTATGCACCATTGGGGACTTCCTTTATGACAATTCGAAAGTTTCCTTACGGTAAAGCTTATCTCACAGGGGTCTGTCCGGCTCCCTTCCTTCCTCTCGTCCTTCATTCCGTAAACTTTTTCTCGTTATCGATCCAGTGTCAGGATAATGTGACTGGGTGTGGTATCATGTAATGTGTCTGGGACATGATACTTCAGTGAGGCAGCACTATAAACGTGAGCATTGAGCTCCCTGTCGCAACCAGACACCGTCGTGATATGACTGAAAATTTTTTGAAAGCGACATTAAACCCGAATTCACACACACACACACACACACACACACACACACACACACACACACACACACACACACACACACACACACACACACACACACACACACACACACACACACACACACACACACACACACACACACACACACACACACACACACACACACACACACACACACATTACCTCTTTAATTGCACGTCGGTGGCCCGTGGTTCAAACTCCATGATGGCGCAGGCATAAAGCTATTCATTAGTTAGTCTGAGCCGGAATTTCAAAATAATATATTCTGCCCCAATCCGAATGTCAAAATAGGATTTTGAATATCAAAATACGATATTCGGTCCGAATTCGAATGTCAAAATAGGATTTTGAATATCAAAATACGATATTTGGTCCGAATTCAAATGTCAAAATAGGATTTTGAATATCAAAATACGATATTCTTCCCCAATCCGAATGTAAAAATAGGATTTTGAATATCAAAATACGATATTTGTTCCCAATTCGAATGTCAAAATAGAATTTTGAATATCAAAATACGATATTCGGTTCCAATTCGAATGTCAAAATAGGATTTTGAATATCAAAATACGATATTCGGGGCCAATTCGAATGTCAAAATAGGATTTTGAATATCAAAATACGATATTCTGCCCCAATCCGAGTGTCAAAATAGGATTTTGAGTATCAAAATACGATATTCGTTCCCAATTCGAATGTCAAAATAGGCTTTTGAATATCAAAATACTATATTCTGCCCATATTCGAATGTCAAAATAGGATCTTGATTATCAAAATACGATATTCGGTCCCAATTCGAATGTCAAAATAGGATTTTGAATATCAAAATACGATATTCGGGGCCAATTCGAATGTCAAAATAGGATTTTGAATATCAAAATACTATATTCTGCCCCAATTCGAATGGCAAAATAGGATTTTGAATATCAAAATACGATATTTGGTCCGAATTCAAATGTCAAAATAGGATTTTGAATATCAAAATACGATATTCTTCCCCAATCCGAATGTAAAAATAGGATTTTGAATATCAAAATACGATATTTGTTCCCAATTCGAATGTCAAAATAGAATTTTGAATATCAAAATACGATATTCGGTTCCAATTCGGATGTCAAAATAGGATTTTGAATATCAAAATACGATATTCTGCCCCAATCCGAGTGTCAAAATAGGATTTTGAGTATCAAAATACGATATTCGTTCCCAATTCGAATGTCAAAATAGGCTTTTGAATATCAAAATACTATATTCTGCCCATATTCGAATGTCAAAATAGGATCTTGAATATCAAAATACGATATTCGGTCCCAATTCGAATGTCAAAATAGGATTTTGAATATCAAAATACGATATTCGGGGCCAATTCGAATGTCAAAATAGGATTTTGAATATCAAAATACTATATTCTGCCCCAATTCGAATGTCAAAATAGGATTTTGAATATCAAAATACGATATTCGGGACCAATTCGAATGTCAAAATAGGATTTTGAATATCAAAATACTATATTCTGCCCCAATCCGAACGTCAAAATAGGATTTTGAATATCAATATACTATATTCTGCCCCAATCCGACTGTCAAAATAGGATTTTGAATATCAAAAAACGATATTCAGTCCCAATTCGAATGTCAAAATAGGATTTTGAATATCAAAATACGATATTCGGGGCCAATTCGAATGTCAATATAGGATTTTGAATATCAAAATTCTATATTCTGCCCCAATTCGAATGTCAAAATAGGATTTTGAATATCAAAATACGATATTCGGTCCCAATTCGAATGTAAAAAAAGGGATTTTGAATATCAAAATACGATATTCTGCCCCAATCTGAATGTCAAAATCAAAATACTATATTCTGCCCCAATTCGAATGTCTTTGTTTTGTTTGTTTGATTTGAGGTTTAACGTCCCCGTCAACACTGTAAAGGTCATTTTGGAGACCTTGCTTCCAATTTTGTGGGACTTTTACCCGACATTGAGATGAAATAACATCTCAAGCCCAGTCGCCCAATGAAACCAATAGGGTTTATTAGCATGGACGGTCCGCCTCGCACCGCGGTTCCTGGACAGGCTTAGATCCTCTAAGCGGTTTACCAGTACTAGTGTGCGGGCCGGATTCAGCTCTGCGTGGAAGCATCATGCAGCCCATATATTTCTTCAAGCCCCTATGGGCGGGGGCTTCCAATTCGAATGTCAAAATAGGATTTTGAATATCAAAATACGATATTCGGTCCCAATTCGAATGTCAAAATAATATCAAAATACGATATTCTGCCCCAATCTGAATGTCAAAATAGGATTTTGAATATCAAAATACTATATTCTGCCGCAATTCGAATGTCAGAATAGGATTTTGAATATCAAAATACGATATTCGGTCCCAATTCGAATGTTAAAATAGGATTTTGAATATCAAAATACGATATTCTGCCCCAATCTGAATGTCAAAATAGGATTTTGAATATCAAAATACTATATTCTGCCCCAATTCGAATGTCAAAATAGGATTTTAAATATCAAAATACGATATTCGGTCCCAATTCGAATGTCAAAATAGGATTTTGAATATCAAAATACGACATTCGGGGCCATTTCGAATGTCAAAAAAGGATTTTAAATATCAAAATACAATATTCTGCCCCAATTCGAATGTCAAAATAGGGTTTTGAATATCAAAATACGATATTCGGTCCCAATTCGAATGTCAAAATAGGATTTTGAATATCATAATTGCAATATTCTGCCCCAATCCGAACGTCAAAATAGGATTTTGAATATCAAAATACTATATTATGCCCCAATCCGAATGTCAAAATAGGATTTTGAATATCAAAATACGATATTCAGTCCCAATTCGAATGTCAAAATAGGATTTTGAATATCGAAATACGATATTCGGAGCCAATTCGAATGTCAAAATAGGATTTTGAATATCAAAATACTATATTCTGCCCCAATCCGAACGTAAAAATAGGATTTTCAATATCAAAATACTATATTCTGCCCCAATCCCACTGTCAAAATAGGATTTTGAATATCAAAATACGATATTCAGTCCCAATTCGAATGTCAAAATAGGATTTTGAATATCAAAATACGATATTCGGTCCGAATTCGAATGTCAAAATAGGATTTTTAATATCAAAATACGATATTCTGCCCCAATCTGAATGTCAAAATAGGCTTTTGAATATCAAAATACGATATTCTGCCCCAATCTGAATGTCAAAATAGGATTTTGAATATCAAAATACTATATTCTGCCCCAATTCGAATGTCAAAATAGGATTTTGAATATCAAAATACGATATTCGGTCCCAATTCGAATTTCAAAATAGGATTTTGAATATCAAAATACAATATCCTACCCCAATCGGAATGTCAAAATAGGATTTTGAATATCAAAATGCGATATTCTGCCCCAATCCGAATATCAAATAGGATTTTGAATATCAAAACACTATATTCTGCCCCAATCCGAATGTCTAAATAGGATTTTGAATATCAAAATACTATATTCTGCCCCAATCCGAATGTCAAAATAGGATTTTGAATATCAAAATACGATATTCAGTCCCAATTCCAATGTCAAAATAGGATTTGGAATATCGAAATACGATATTCGGGGCCAATTCCAATGTCAAAATAGGATTTTGAATATCAAAATACTATATTCTGCCCCAATCCGAACGTCAAAATAGGATTTTGAATATCAAAATACTATTTTCTGCCCCAATCCCACTGTCAAAATAGGATTTTGAATATCAAAATACGATATTCAGTCCCAATTCGAATGTCAAAATAGGATTTTGAATATCAAAATACGATATTCGGGGCCAATTCGAGTGTCAAAATAGGATTTTGAATATCAAAATACTATATTCTGCCCCAATTCGAATGTCAAAATAGGATTTTGAATATCAAAATACGATATTCGGTCCCAATTCGAATGTCAAAATAGGATTTTGAATATCAAAATACGATATTCTGCCCCAATCTGAATGTCAAAATAGGATTTTGAATATCAAAATACTATATTCTGCCCCAATTCGAATGTCAAAATAGGATTTTGAATATCAAAATACGATATTCGGTCCCAATTCGAATGTCAAAATAAGATTTTGAATATCAAAATACGATATCCTGTCCCAATCCGAATGTCAAAATAGGATTTTGAATATCAAAATACGATATTCTTTCCCAATCCGAATGTCAAAATAGGATTTCGAATGTCAAAATGCGATATTCGGTCCCTATTCGAATTAAAAAAAAATAGGATTTCGAATGTTAAAATACGATATGCGGCTTCAAATCGAATAACGAAAAACGAATAACGAAAAACAAACTAACTTCACCTATCTTCGCCATAAAGTGAATATCGAAAAACGAAAAACGAAAAACAAACCAACTTCACCTTTCTTCACCAGAAAGTGAATATCGAAAAACGAAAAACGAAAAACAAACCAACTTCACCTTGCTAACTAAATGTAACTTACATATGGTTTACACATGTATAGCACAAAACTTAACCAAACGAATTAGCCTTACTACATACACATTTTAGGCTTGATCGTATGAAAACTGTATAGTAGGAGTTATACGGAAACGAAAAAAAAAAAATAACGAACGGACGGACGGACACCAACCCCATAACTTAATATGACCGTTTTTTTTTTTTTTTTTTTTTTTTGTTGTTGTTGTTTCCAACTGGTATATAAAAAGATTTTTCCTTAGTCATCAGGCCTTGGTTCTCTATTTCATGTGTTGTTAACGTCCCTGTTAACACTGTATGGGTCTTTTTTTTGAGACATTGCTTCCAATCTGTCGCCCAATGAAACTAAATGGTTGAAATGCATGAACGGTCCGACTCGAGCCACTTTTCCGGGGCAGGCTTAGAACTTCTAGGCGATTTAACACTACTCATGTGCGGCCGGTATCAGCTCTGCGTGGAAGCATCATGCAGCCCAATCTATTTCTTCAATCCCGATGGAAGGGGGACGATCAGATCTTGGGGCAATATATTGGACTGTATGAGCTGAAAGCGACCGAACTTTGAAGTATTGCTGAACTGCCTAGGAAGATCTAAGCCTGCCCAGACAAAGTGCTGCGAATCAGACTGTATCTTAAACCTCGGCAGTTTCTTTGAGCGGTACCTCCGCAAAAACCTGAAATTCGCAATCCTTTTGTTTATCTTTCTGAATCACAATTTAATTGTAAAAGAAACTGATTAGTAAAACGTCAAGTATTGAATGGAAATAAAGAACACCACTCTCGGCTTATCAGATACAATAGCTCTCATCGAATGCGCCAAAAAGTCTTTTAACAACTCAGTCTGTAACTGGTGGCAGGTCACTTAGTAGTCATGAAGTTTTTGAACAGAAACTATTGCTATCTGTGCTGGGCTCAAGAACAATAAACAACGACCCATCAACGTTACGACTTTATTTCGCTCCCTAAATATTTTATATATTTGGAAGTGTTAGAACCTTCGACCTTGGCACTGACATTAATTCTAGTAGCAAAGACATGAAAATGTGTTTACACACCCAGCGATCTTTTTTATGTTTGGTTTTACGATCCTTTCAAGATTATTTCACTCACATCAAGCCGATCGTGAATCAGAGGTGAGCGAAAACTGGAGTACCCGATGAAAAACCTCCTGACTTTCCGTTGCAGAACTTCTCATTATGTGACCTGAGCCATGCTCAAACCTACAGCGTTGAGAGACCTAATGATTAAGAGTCAGCACTCTTATCCACTAGGCCACGGAGGCCCGTTACACCCAGCGACCTTTATAAATGAGAAAAAATAACGTTCTCCGTCTT
This sequence comes from Lucinisca nassula, assembly GCA_963580285.1. Taxonomy (NCBI): domain Eukaryota; kingdom Metazoa; phylum Mollusca; class Bivalvia; order Lucinida; family Lucinidae; genus Lucinisca; species Lucinisca nassula. The sequence continues at coordinate 139,064,707 of OY757020.1, forward strand.
TCCAACATTTACATATAAGCGAATACAAAATAAAAAGGGAATTTGCACGAAATTCCCTTTTTCGTAAGGAAATTTACGTTTTGGGATGTCAAAATATAAGGTCAAAACAAGGGTAGAATTTTGCAATGTGTGTTTATACCCTCACAACTTCTTGTAATAAATTCGATAATCCACTAGTGGATTAACTATGCAAATTAGTAAGATACGCCCCGTAAAGTTACATATACAACGTCCTTAACGCAGTTCACTTATGTTGGAATAAAAGAATCGTGAATAAAATGCATTCTAACTACATGTATCATATGATAAACAGAATCTTGCATTCGTGCGCATGTATTATTGAAATTATTAAACTCGTTGAGGCAAACGGATAAAATGCCGTCACAGCCTCGCATTTTATAATTTTTCATCAACCCGTTTAATAAATTCAATTAAGAAATGCTCCACTGTCGTTCATACGTTCATGAAAAGCAGAAAAATTAAGTTTATTTTTTATTTTTACATTATTTGTCCCTCATCACTGGGCGAAAAAAGTGCTTGTGAGGCAAACTTTTAAAGCTGTAAAAAGAGCGGAGCAGCGTTGAGGTCATCAACGCCCGTAGAGAACAATGGTTAAGAATGACGTCACTTAACGTCACTGAAAATCATGTGATTCGATGCGTTCATGGAAGTATGAACGCAATTGTTTTCTATAGGTTTTCATTAGACTTTACACAGGAAATGTAAATATTACTATATGAACACTCATTCTTGTTTGTTTAATTTGATGTTTAACACCCCCATCAACACTGCAAAGGTCCTTTTGGAGACGTTGCTTCCAATTTTGTGTGTCTTTGACCCGACATTGAGATGAAATCACATCTCAAGCCCTGCCGCCCAATGAAACCAATAGGGTTTATAAGCATGGACGGACCGACACGCACCGCTAGATCCTCTAATCGGTTTACCAGTACTCGTGTGCGGGTCGGTTTCAGCTCTGTGTGGAAGCATCATGCAGCCCATCTATTTCTTTAAGCCCCGATCGGCGGGGGCCGATGCACACTCATGCTAGATCCGCTATGTGAGTATTTGAGTTTAACGTCTCACCAACAGCTAAGGTTATACGGAGACGGGACCTCGGTTTAAAGACTTATCCGAACGTCTGGAAAAGCCCGGGATCGATCCTGCGACCCCTGGTTTACAAGGCGAGTAGCATAACAATTGCACCACGGTGGCTTCTAAGATCCGCTATGCATCACGAAAACACGCTTATATAATATAGACCCCCTTGAACCCCACTTGTATACAGTAAAACTTGGGTTTACAGGGGTAAACCTGATCTTTGTTATTTCTGCTCTAAACTCTAGATTGTGGGTACTCGTTAGAACCGCCTCGACGATCTATATTTTGAGCAGAAACAGGAAAAATATCACAATTGTTCATCTTACATTTTTCGTTTTTACGGCGGAATAAAATACAATGTATTTGTATAGGCGTGTTTTCTTAATGGCAGCATACGGGTGTGTTATCGTTATGTCTCATATCCATAAGTTACCCAGCAGGCACATGACGTAATGGCGACGTCACATCAACGTCACTGTAACGCCATGACGCTTATGCAACGTCAATTCTACACCGGTGAAACGTCATGACGTTGCACGACGTTAATTTGACGTGCCCTAGAGACGTGTGCCTGCTGGGTAGATTCTGAGGACTCGTTAGAATAGCATTGATGAATTATTCACAATCTATATTTTAAAACGAAACATATTTTTTTTTTTGTCAAATACGAGGGCTGATTGATATGTTGTGAGCCTCACATTGAAGGATTCGCATTTTGTCGGGCATATGGTATTATTTTTTCAACATAATCCCCTTCAGTATCTTTACACTTTTGCCAGTGGTGTTTAAGGGCCTAAATGCCACTTTTATAGAACTTTTCTTTGCTGTTCAGAAAGTCATTCACTGCATATATGACGTCATCATCGGCCTGAAATAGCCGTTTTCAGTTTTGGAAATAGATGCAAGTTTGATGGAGCGAGATCAGGTGAATAAGGCGGATGCTCAATCAATTTAAAGCGACAATCGTGAATGGCAGCCATAGCAATGACAGACTTGGGAACAGGAGCATTGTCCTAATGGAACAACACATCTTTAGTGAGCGTTCTGCAGCGCTTAAGTTCAAATATTTTCCCGTAACTGCGTCAGAAGTGACGCATAGTGTGTGCCATTGATTGTTTGTCCCTTTTGGAGATAATCTATAAGCAGAATACCATCTGCATCCCAGAATACCGAGGCCATTGCCTTCCAAGCTGATGGAACAGTCTTTGCCTTCTTTGGCGGGGGTGAGCCATGTTTCGATTGATGTTTGGCCTCTGGGGTAAAATGGTGGGCCCATGTTTCACCCATGGTGACAAATCTCTGAAACCAGTACTGGTAAACCGCTTAGAGGATCTAAGCCTGCCCAGGAACTGCGGTGCGAGGCAGACCGTCCATTCTAATAAACCTATTGGTTTCATTGGGCGACAGGACATTTCATCTCATTGTCGGGTAAAAGTCCCACAAAATTGTGAGCAACGTCTCCAAAATGACCTTTACAGTGTTGATGGGGACGTTAAACCTCAATCATACAAACAAAATAAATCTCTGAAGGAAGTTGGCAGGATCTTCCTCGAAAAAGTTAAGATTAGAACGCAATGTGCGCCTGATGTGCTTCTGCTCAACTGTCAGAAGTCTTGGTACACATCGGGCTGAAAGCTTTCTCGTTGCAAGATCCTCCACCAGAATGGAATGTACTCTTTCCTGTGAAATGCCAACTTTGCTGGTGTTATATATTTCTGTGACTCGTCTGTCAGTCGTAACAATATCATAGACTTTACTGACCATTTCCGGGGTTGCAACATTGATAGGTCTTCCAGGTCGGGGGTCATCCTCAAGGCTCAGTCTGCCGCGCTTAAATTCCGCCACCGACCTTTTCGCCGTAGCATATGAAGGGGCACCTTTTCCTAAGATGGTACCGTATCATTAAGGATATCCTTAGATGTTAAACTTTTCTTATGCAAATATTGGATCACTGCTCTTGCACCGGTTCTACTTGTCATGTTTACTTAAGAGTGCTACCTAGTCGATATAAGCTGACCAAATGAGACCAGTCCTTGGATAATAATTAACCCTCGCCACCCCTATCTTTGCAAACAGTGTAGATCCAGATCAGATGGCTTAAAGAAGCCATCTGATCAGGATCTACACTGTTTGGCATTCAGTTTATGTATTTTTAGCAATAAATTACATAATAAGTAATTTAATTGGTTGGTAGACAGAAATGGGTGTGGCTTAAATGAATATTCAGCAAGATTAGGGTTAACGTCTTCAATACGAAACTCACAATACAACAATCAGCCCTCGTAGTTAATTCTTGCACCATCAAAGATAACATAATAGTGATAGATATGCGCATTATTTCATAATAATCAACAAAGTTCAGCTTGATTTCAATTTATTGAGTAATTGTAATGTTTGGGTGGGGGGGGGGGGCGGGGGTATCATGTCATGGAAAAAATTCTGATCCTCTCTGCCGTTGTTCGTCCCGAGACTTCAGCATAGGGAAAGGCGTCACGAAGCCACCACCAAAACCATATGGTTTTACTGTTTTACGAGGTTGACTGCGGGCACCATCAGCAACTGAAATACATTAACCTTATTTGCATTATCTGCTGGTTCCTAGTCTGAAGGTTATCAGTGTTGGAAAAACAGGTAACCAGACCCCCCTGACCTTGAAAGGTCAGGGGGGTCTGGTTACCTGTTTTTCCAATATTAACAACGTGCAAGCTGGGAGCCAGCAAATAATGCAAATATGGTGAATATGTTTTGTATACAATTTTGGAAATACGTTTCGGTAATACACCCGTGCAACATATTGCATTTTTTTTTCATATCGCCAAAATGGTTACTTTTCTGATGAAAATCTGTGATATGTTTCTTATCTGTTCTGCAAAAATAGGTTGTGGGTGCTCGTTACAACCGCCTCACTGAGGTGGTTCTAACAAGTTCCCACAGCCAATGTATCAAGTGGGTCAGAAATGAGAAAAATAATGTACACCCTTGTAAACCCCAGTTTTCTATAAATAAAGTGGGGTGTAGCTGGGTGTTCATTACACGGACTTGTTAACATGATGATACCCATGCAACCAATTTTCATTGAACTCATCGATTTTTTTCTCCTAACCCTTATCTGGCTGAATATTCATTTAAGCCACACCCATTTCTGTCTATCAACCAATCAAATTACAAAACAGTGTAGATCCTGATCAGAGAAGCCATCTGATCTGGATGTACACTGTTTGCAAAAATTGAGGTTGTCGTGACCAGCAAGATAATGGCTAACATTCTTTCCACGGGAAAAGATTGTGACATTAACAAATCAAAGCACTGAGAGTACTGGTGGAGTGAAGGTTGGGGAAATAGCCCTGCTATGAGTTTCAAACTGTTTCATTTAACTCTAAAATTCCAGTTTCAAAGCAAATTGTGTTGATCTTTATCAGACGCCGCGTTCTGCAGCGTTCGATCTGGGTCCACACAGTTTGTCACCCTATGATTCCAAGATAGCCCTCTTTACTCTTACGCAACACCCTGTCATCACTGTGGCTATTTTCTAAAAGTTAATCGACAGTCACGTGGACTTTATCACTGAAGAGTTTCTTTATCTTTTTAACTTTGGGTCGACGGACAAGCAATCGATCCAAACATAGCCGCGTTATTTGTACCACTATTAAGTTTTGTATTGCTTGATTTGAGGTTTAACGTCCCCGTCAACACTGTATAGGTCACTTTGGAGACGTTGCTTCCAATTTTGTGGGACTTTTACCCGACACTGAGATGAAATGACATCTCAAACCTTGTAGCCCAATGAAACCAATAGGGTTTATAAGCATGGACGGTCTGACTCGCACCGCTTTACCTGGGTAGGCTTAGATCCTCTTAACGGTTTACCAGTACTCCTGTGCGGTCGGTTTCAACTCTTTACCAGTACTCGTGTGCGGTATGATTTCAGCTTTGCGTGGTAGCACCATGCCGCCCATCTATTTCTTTAAGCCCCGATGGGCGGGGGGCGGACGGCAAGCAATATAATTATATCCCGATAGGATAGATAAGATGCATAAGTAACTGTACCGGATTCCCGATTTGTAAGGCATAGCCTTTCTTATCATTTTTAGAGGTTGCACGAGCTGTGTACTCAAATTCCAATATACATTTAACTGACCTGGATATGACCTTGAGGCTTGAGGGAGTTCGGAAAACCCATTAATACTTGTCTGCCATTCCCCAATTTCTAGCTTTAGGTCATACAGCAGTCTGGTCTTTGGATTTAACTTGACACAACACTTGAATTGAGACTTATACCGTTTCGTTTGACTTAATTACCGGTTTTTAATGCAACTGAAACAGCGTAAACTCTGAGCAGATGGCTGAGCAAACGCACGGCGTCTGATCTGGGTATACAGTGTTTGCAAAACCCATCCAATTCTATAGAAAGCCCTCTTTTACAAGAACCCTGACCTACATGTAACATCGATAAAAAAAAAAGCGGGACTTTTTTCTATTAATAACATTAATAACCATATCGTATAGCGCTATTGATAACACACACTGACCTAACTATAATAAAAATAATAATAAAATAAAAGATAAAAATAGTAGAGAACTATTATCAACCGGAATCTTGGTTTCCCAAAAGTGGCCACGTTGACAACATATACAACTAATACAGTTCTGTCCTTTGACCCAAAACGGGTATATATAGCGTGTGTGTGTACACGGCTTTTGAAATTATAGGGATCTTAGTTCTTAGTCAACCTGCCTTTCGATTTGTGTTATTTTGGTACCTAAACTTCATACAAGACCAAACAAAGCACGGTTTATTGCAAATTCAAGCTCTTCATTCTAAATTATTCACTTCGTGAATTACTGTAATATAATATTGCGAAAGATCAGGGAGAAATCTGTTATGGTCTATAAAATTCGTAAAAATTCCAATGAGCTTTTCAATAAGTAGAAATCAAGACGTTTTCGTTCTTTTTAGTTTGACTACTTATGATTTTTTATGCTTAACACTACACTTCCTTTTAATCTTATTAAAGAAAAACTTAATGATTTAATTGAATTGATATTTCATAGAGAAGATATTCTCTATCTTTCAAGTAATGTAAGAAATGCCCTTTCCACTTCTGAAGAGGTTTGGTGAGGCGAAAATGGCGTCCCAGCAGGCACATGACGTAATTGTGACGTCACATCAACGTCGGTACAACGTCATGACGTTAATGCAACGTCAAATCAACGTCTGTGCAACGTCGTGACGTTGCACAGACGTTGATTTGACGTTGCCCTAGCGACCTGTGCCTGCTGGGGTGTATCTTGCGTCACCGCGGCGTCCAACTGATATCAGATTACAGCTGGCCAAGGCCTACTGTCCTTGCAGCAGGTAGGGATAGAGGAGGGGTCTTGTTACTTCTTATGTCTCTACACTTCCATTCATTTTCGTCTTTCTCCCCTGTCCACCATTTTCATTTCCTCTACTATCTTAGATCTCTCACTTTTCTCTGGGAGACGACACCAACTGACCCACAAGGGTTGACGTATCGCTAAAACCAAAACAACCAATCAATTAACTTCTAAAGAGCATTAAAAATACACATCATGGTCATGTCAGTAAGTGTGTGAAATTGTCACCTTTCTACTTGACAATACTTAATATAAAGATTTTTTTTTGTTTGTTTGATCTGAGGTGTAACGTCCGCGTCAACGCAGTATAGGCCATTTTGGAGTCGTTGCTTCCAATTTTGTGGGTTTTTTTTACCCGACAATGAGCTGAAATGATATCTCAAGCCCTGTCACCCAAACAAAAAACCAGCATCATGCAGCCCATCTATTTCTTCAAGCCCCGATGGGCGGGGGCTATATATAAAGATTTGGTACTAATTGATACGAACTTCATGATGTCCCTTTCGGTCGAAATCCAATCTGAAATTATTGAAGCTTTTAGCTCGACTTCAAGATATTTGGATGATTTATTAAATATTGATTATACCTACTTCGATGGCTTGATCAGTCAAATGAGCAGCTTCTCCCACCCAGATCTTCAGTTAAATAAAGCAAATTCTCACCGAAGCCCAGTATTTGGATTTACATTTATGGCAAAATTTATGATAAACGTGATGACTTTGATTTTGAGGTTGTAAATTTTCCTTTCTAGGATGGTGATGTTCCTCGTGCGCTATCCTACTGTGTTTATATTGCGCAATTAATTCGATTTGCCAGAGTGTCTAGTCATGTAACTGACTTCAACACTCGTAAAATGGTTAACCGCTAAACTTCTTTGTTAGGATTATCGGTATCATAAAGCCTTTAAGTTTATAGACGCCATTCCGATTTAGTTTTTAAATTCAATGTTGGACTTAAGTCTCTTCTGCAACAAGGCCTAACAGAGCCCGAATTTTATGGTGACTTAGTGCAGAAATACAAAAAATTATATACTTGCAATGACTTCAGTACCCAATTTCGTAAGATCTTCGATATAATAGGATTGGGTACAGCATAATGTTAGACGACATACTGTATGCATGGTAATTAACCCAATCATGGTTAATAACTTTGCTTCTATCTTTAATTGCACGTTGGCAAGCCATGCCTCAGATTCTATGACGGTTCCAGCATAAAGGTGTACTTTAAAATAAAATGTATTCCATGTAATGTTGATTGGTACCTGATGCTCTGTCTCTGGTTGGACCCGCCTTGGCCAAACATTTGTTTTTATTTTTATTGTTTGCTCGAGCATTTCAGTTATTTCATGCTGTCGAGTCCTCACCGTTGTTTCATCTCTGTAACTGTTTGATTTTCCTGTTGTCGGAGATGTAGCACTTGTGAGTCAGGAATCCTTCATGCGGACTGAACAACTAATATGTCCAAGCCACAACAGAAGTAAGGGGCAAGGGCGACTATATTGGCCATGTAAAATTGATTTACGCCCCCCCACACACACACACACACAACCTCCCCAGTGAAATCCTTTTTGCCGGCCGTTCCAAGGCCGTTCTTCTGTCGTGGTATATTATTCGTTACAGTTTGTCTTAGCATGTATGTGTCGCTTATAAATTTTTAGTTTGGATAGCGTTTGTTGGAAAAGTAACCGTCCTTTCGGCTATCCGCTAGGGGTCTAGTTACTTCATGTTCGTGTTTCTTTCGATGGGAGGAGTGAGGCTGATCAATGCCTCCATTTTTATTATGCGAACAGCTAATCACTTTCATCATTTTATGCATTCCAGCAATCCGTTATCGTGCGAATGCCTTTCGATTGGTAAGCCTCGCCGTGCAGAGAACAAACCCTATAGCATGTTGAACTTTTTCCTTCATTCGCCGGAAATTACCGAGTTGAATATCGATTTCCGTAGGAAATCGGCAGTCAAAGTTACCTGTATATTTTTAAGGTGTTTTATATTAAAATTATGAAGGAAAAAAATCTTAACTCCTCGTATCTTATTTATCCTTAACACTAGAAAAAAGTCACTATTATCCTCATGTAAGAAAATTATTCAGTTTTTATTTGGTGCATTTCAAAGTGATGAATAATTAATTCTTATTGCTTCCATCTGCAATTTATTGTCATGCCTATATGCTCCATAGACGGCAATGTATTTAAAAAAAAAACGTTCAGATTTCCGAGGCGGTTCTAACGAGTATCCACAATCTGTGTCTTGAGCAGAAATAAGATAAATATCATTTTTTTTTTCATCTGAAAATTTTCATTTTTTGGTGGTAAAATTTACAATGTATATGTAGGCGTGTTTTCGTCATGGTACAAAATTGGTTTTAATGTAAGAACTTTCTCATCTGAGTCCATCTCGGCTCCCGCCCATAGGGGCTTGAAGAAATATATGGGCTGCATGATGCTTCCACGCAGAGCTGAATCCGGCCCGCACAATAGTACTGGTAAACCGCTTAGAGGATCTAAGCCTGCATGTCCAGGGACCGCGGTGCGAGACGGATGCTAATAAACCCTATTGGTTTCATTTTGCGACAGGGCTTGAGATGTCATTTCATCTCAATGTCGGGTAAAAGTCCCACAAAATTGTAATCAACGTCTCTAAAATGACCTTTACCGTGTTGACGGGGACGTTAAACCTCAAATCAAACAAACAAACAAACACAATCTGTGTTCATCTTGATCGAGTCTTATAGGCGTGTGTTCATGATTGGCTAACAATATTTTTCATGGCGTTATTTATTTAAATAAATAGATAAAGTAAATGCATAAAAAGATCGGAGTCAAGAGATTTCACGTATCATATTTGACCTTAATCCTTACTTAAAATCACTGGACAAGAGACTGACAAGAGATATAGACCGAATATCCTACATGTCAAAAAAAAAAAAAATAATAATAATAAAAACAACAACAACAAAAAAAAAACACTACTACTACTACTAATAATAATAATATTGATAATTATAATAATTATTATTATTATCATTAAGCAATTCTACATAATGTAGCTCTTCAATATGTTAAATATGTTTGTTCATACTAGATGGCTCAAAATGAAAAGGCATGGTTACTTTAAGAAGTTCTTTTTCACATTTAGATAGCCTTAATTTGAGCACTTCTTAAGCGCTCCTTTGAATACCTACAGGTAGATCAAAGTGTCATATCTGCAGATATATGATTAATGATTCCCTGAGGTCAGCGACTAGAGAAAAAATATATGGCTATTCTGTACCTTGATCCCAGTGGTGTACAGGGAGATAACTCGAATATCTCGCCCAGATAGGTTTTAACGGAAATTCACGACTTATTCCGATCGCCGCCTATGAAGGAAACAGTTCGGTATGAACTGCGAAATATTTAAGGGTACAACAATGTCTTCAAATCCTCCCTTCAAATTAAACAATAAAATCCGTGGAATATTCCAGCAATTTGCACCATAACATCTTATTTTCTATTCATCAGACCAGACATTTTTATCCTTTTTTACAAAATGGTCACACTTCAATTGCTGGAATATTCCACTGATTTATATAAAGAGAAAGTGGTGTGGGCTTGTAATTGCAGGAATATTCTAATGATATATATGTACAAAGACAATCTATATTTATCTTCATATTCAGATTATCTGTATCTATTTCTGCTGCATTTAATTCATAAACCATTGAAATTGTTGGAATATTCCAATGATTGCAAACTTTGGAGCCTTTTCTTGACCTAACACCAATCAGCTGTCAATCAAGAGAGTAGACAAGAAGACAAGGTATGAGTTCATTTTTTTAATTCTCATTTATGTATGCAAAACAAAAACAACAACAAACAAAACCACTATACATGTATTTCACAACTAAAATCATTGGAAGATTCCAGCAATCCAGTTCAAAAATGCGACTAGAAGTCTAAAATTGCTGGAATATTCCAACAATTTCAAAAAGATACATAAGCTGTCACCAACAATTGTTTAACTGTTGAAATTACAGGAATATTCCAACAATTTACAATATAAACACAATTTGTCAGAATAAGGCATTTCCCATTTATAATACCATTGGAATATTCCAGCAATGTGAATAAACATACCTTTCTCATACCTTTCTTAAATGATGTGAAAGCCAATTCTTGAAATTTTAAGAACTTACAACAATGCAAAAAGGTGGCATTGCAGGAATATTCCAAGGATTTCAAACTTTGCATAATCATGAAAACTACCGACATCTAAAATTGCTGGAATATTCCAACAATTTCCAAAAGATTCACAAGCTTTCATTACAACTATTTAAGTTCGAAATTACAGGAATATTCCAACAATTTACAAAACATACATTTTTTTCAGAATATGACTTTTCCCATCTCACAATCATGTAAAGTACTGAATAAAAAAAAAAGCTGGAATATTTCAGTAAGTTCAAATGGATACAAAAGCTGTCAGTAAAATTGTTTAAAGTTTAAAATTACAGGAATGTTCCAACAATTTACAAAAAAATAATTGACAATCTTGAATGAGCAAGAGTGAGAAAGCTAAAATTGCAGGAAATTCCAGGGATTTCGACATTTGGAACCATTAAAATCATAAAAATCTACTGCAATTTAAAATTGATGGAATTTTCCATCAATTCCAGAAAAATTATTTAAACTTTGGAATTACAGAATCCCGGTCATTCTTAAATATATAATAATGAAAAAGCTAAAATTGCAGGAATTTTCCAAGGATTTCAAACTTTGGAACCTTTCACATTTCATAATTATGACACATACTGAAGTAAAAAAAAATGCTGGAATATTCCATCAATATCCATAACATACATAACCTGTCATTAAAATTGTTAAAAACTTTGAAATTACATGACTATTTCAACAAATTACAAAATAGATCCAATTTTTCAGAATTTGTCATCAGTTTTCATTAAAAATCACTGGAATATATTCCAGCAATGCGAATATACATACCCTCTTTTTTAAACTTTTTAACATGATTCAACAGGACAATTCTTCACATTATTGAATTTATAACAATGAAAAAGCTAAAATTGCAGGAAATATTCCAAGGAGTTCAAACTTTGGAGCCCTTCAACTTTCATAATCATGAAAACTACTGAAATCTAAAATTACTGGAATATCCAACAATTTCCAAAAGATCTCACTTAAACTGTTCTAGTTTGAAATTACCGAAATGTTTCAACAACTTACAAAATAAATACAATTTGTCAGAATATGACACTGCACATTTCATAAACATGAAAACTACTGAAGTAAAAAAAATGCTAAAGTTTTCCAACAAATTCCAGTAGATGCACATGCTGTCCCTTATATTGCTTGAAATTACAGGAAAATTCCCTCAATTTACAGAAATTTTGGAATTCTTTAATATATAATAACAAAGCTAAAATTGCAGTAATATTCCAAGGATTTCAAACTTTGGAACCTTTCACATTTCATAATCGTGAAATCTACTGAAGTCTAAAATTGCTGGAATATTCCAACGATTTCCAAAAGATACATAAGCTGCCACTAAAATCCTTTAAACGTTGAAATTACAGAACTATTCCAATGATTTACAAAACATGAAAAAATTATCAGAATATATTTCCCATGTCATAATCAGGAAACTGCTTAATTCTTAAATTGCTGGAATATTGTGTCAGTTTCCAAAAGATATACAAGCGGTCACTAAAACTGTTTAAAAAGTTTTAAAAATACAGGAATATTCCAACAATTTACAAAATATACAACGTCTATCAGAATATACCATTTCAATTAATGGCAATAATATTCCGACAAGTTCCATACAATAACAATTTCAGTTTCATTCTGTGTTCATAATTCATTGAATATTCCAACAATCAGCCTCTTAACATCGCAAGTAGCTTGGATTGCACAATATCTTAATATATTGGTATCTTTATTCTTTAGCCACAGAAATTGCAGGAATACTCCTACAATTTCAAATGTTTGCAATTAAAACTACTGATGTCATACTTAGTTTATGAATTAAAAAATTTTAAATCAAAGAATAATTCAAGCGATTCCATGAGCTTACCTCATTTTTTTATTCTCTAAACCATTTAATTACCAATACTTGCACCTCTTTACAGCATTGAAATTGCTGGAATTATAACCATTTTCAAAAACACAAGCTGTCACTAAAATTGTTTAAAGTTTGAAATTAGAAGATTATTCATAAAAATTTACAAAATATTCACTTTTTTTTTTTCAGAATATGACATTTCCATTTTCATAATCGTGAAAACATCAGAAGCATAAAATTGTTGGAATATTCCAATGATTTCCAGAAGATACACAAGCTGTCACTTAAATTGTAAACAGTTTGAATTTACCATAAAAATCCTAAAAAGCCGGACACCTTAAGGACTTATTCTAATTCTCCTAAATATTTTGACAAGTTTGTTTCACGATCTAGCAAGAGGTCCAGAAGGCACAGACGGAATGGCAAACAGTGCATACCCTGATCAGAATGTTTCTGAAGGAGCAGTCTGATCTGGGTTTGAAAACACACACAGTGTAGACCCTGATCAGACTGCTCATAATCTGGGTCTGTACTTTTGCTTAGGCTTATCTATCCCAATACTTAGGATCATCATTACGGCACACGAATATTTAAACAATTTACAAAATATCATATAACATTTCAACTTGTTTAAAATAGAAAGTGAAGGCAATGATCAGGAAAAGTTTTTAAGAGCTCATAATATCCAAACCATATGAAGGATTTGGTTCATGTTTGATATGCTGATAGATATAGATCCAAGGTTTTATTCAGCAATACCACTCTCGTGGGCATGCATCACGAAAACACGCCTATTTAATTATTACCACCTTGAACCCCACTTTTATATGGTAAAACTGGGATTTACATGGGTAAACCTTATTTTCTTATTTCTGCTTTATCATATAGACTGTAGGTGCTCGTTAGAACCGCCTCGATGAGGCGGTTCTAACGTGTACCCAAAATTTTTATTTGGACCAGAAGTAAGAAAAATATCAGTTTTTTTTTTCATCTAAAAGTTTTCGCTTTCTTGGGGGTAGAGTTTACAATGTATTTGTATAGGCGTGTTTTCGTGATGGAACGGAAAGATTTTAGTGATCGTATTTTCCAAACCATATGATGGATCTCGTTTTGTTTGTTTGATTTGAGGTTTAACGTTCCCGTCAACACTGTTAAGGTCATTTTGGAGACGTTGCTTCCAGTTTTGGGGGACTTTTACCCAACATTGAGATGAAATGACATCTGAAGCCCTGTCGCCCAATGAAACCAATAGGGTTTATTAGCATGGACGGTCCGCCTCGCACCGCGGTTCCTGGACAGGCTTAGATCCTCTAAGCGGTTTACCAATACTAGTGTGCGGGCCGGATTCAGCTCTGCGTGGAAGCAACATGCAGCCAATATATTTCTTCAAGCCCCTATTGGCGGATCTCGTTCATATTGGATATGTTGAATTTGATGATGATAAGGACCTGTTCTAGTGCAATGGTCCTTAAATAATCAGCACTGACGCATCTGGCCTATTTTCATTACATGCTCATGTAGACTCAAAAACAATCAAAAACTGGACAAGACGCCTTGTTAAAAGGAAACTTTTTCAAGATGAGATGGGTTGGTTTTTCTGTAGGTTTAACGACGCCGTCAACGCTGTATAGGTAATTTTGGAGACGATGCTTCCAATTTTGTGGAACTTTTACCCGACATTGAGATGGAATGGCATCCCAAGCCCTGTCGCTCATTGAAACCAATAGGGTTTATATGCATCACTTTTCCTGGACAGGCTTAGAACCTCTAATGTTCAGTCGGTTTCAGCACTGTGAGCAACTATATCTTCAAGCCCCGATGGGCGCGGGGCGCAAGATTAGATAGCAATATAGTTTAAAGGAGGCTATACTGCTTATATTGTGACAATGGTGGCACAAGATTCAGATTAATGCCAGGGTAGTGGTTAGTGGTTATTACTAGGCCTATTACTGATCAAATTTCCTTGCTTCCAAAGGATAGCCCTTTTACTTTCATATATATAGAAGCCTCCGTGGTGTAGTGGTTATGCTACTCGCCTTGTAAACCAGGGGTCGCAGGATCGATCCCGGGCTTCTCCAGACTTTCGGATAAGTCTTTAAACCGAGGTCGATCCCGTATCCGTATGACCGTAGCTGTTGGTGAGACGTAAAACTCGAACACTCACTCACTTTACTTTCATATAATCCTCTGTATGTCGCCAGGATTTTAGCCACTTGGTGTTCAGCTTATCATAATAAGAACTGGCAAGATTTAAAACTGGTAAACAGCTAGGGTATTGTAAACCTCTTCATTTACATGTTGCCAGGCTGTTAAATGACCACAGGCATTAAAATGAAATACTATAAAGATACAATGAAATTCTGCTTCAAAAGGCTTATTTAGTAGGTTGCAATTATTCTTTCTTTGTGTTTTTGCATACAGTGGCCTTTGGTCAGAGACCACCTTTGGGACTGTTCTAAGTGGTCTTCAAGACCATTTTGAACAGTCCAAAAGGTGGTCTTAATAAAGGAATGTTACTGTATTATTTAAAATTAACCCTGGAAATTAGTGTCCCACATTTTTGCTCTCACAAACAACTTCATATTTTTTACACAAATCCTTTTAATTAATGTAAACAGTGAGAACCCTGATCAGATTTCCTCCTGGTCTACTTCCAATAAATACAGAAATGGAAACAACAGGAAGCTCAGTTTCAAAACTAGTCTTATAAGTGGCTGAGTGTATGTTAAACCCTTATCCAGTTGAACACAACAACCCCTAGTTATGCAAACCATGTAGATCCAGATCAGATGGCTTTTGAAAAGGCAGTCTGATCGGGCCTTAAACTGTTTGTCATGCAGTTTGTGAATTATATTAAGAAATTTGAATGCCTGATAGTCAGCCATGGGTGTTGCTTAATTAATTTATTCAGCAGGATAATGATTAATGGTTAAGTCTTCCAAACGAGACATTGGTTTTGTTGGGTTTCTTCTCTTCTTTTTCTTTTCTCCGATGTTTTGTCCAGACAAGTCCTCAGTAACCCCAAGCCGGGCTGTTTTGAAATTTGTGGATATGATCGGTATGAACATGCAATTGTGCATGAGGGTTTCAAAATTTAAACAGTGGACCCAAAAGGTCCCATGGGGCACGCAAAACTCCGCCCAAACCTTTGACGGGCGAGCTGTCCGTAACCACTCGACGGATTTTTCCCCCGAAATTTGGGGATATGATAGATATCAATATAAGGTTTTACAAGAGGGTTTCAAGGGGTCCCTCTGGGAACATGGCCCACCCCATCGACTTCATTAAAAGCCTAATATCTCATAAACTGTTTAGATCCTCTCACGCAAACCAGTAAGAGCTCTGATAAATATTCTTGTTTCTTGTGACTTTGTGTGGGGGTGGTAAACGGCCCTTTCAATATTTTCTCACTCATATTGAGCCGATCGTTAATCAGAAGTGGGCGAAAACCGAAGCACCTGAAGGAAAACCACCTGACCTTCCGTTGGAGAACTTGGCGAATCGCATGTGACCCGAGCCAGGCTCGTACCACAGCGGCGAGAGACCTGATGATTAAAGACAAACCCTTATCCAGCTGACAAAGACAATAAGGGAGCACAGGAAAACCTATGTGTGACCTCTGAAGGGTAAACGTCAATTCTGTTTATCTGATTGGCTGTAAATGGAGAGCTATTGTTGTTGTTGTTGTTGTTATGGTAGATTTCCGCCGTTGACTTCTCGGCGAACCGTCGACGTCGACGTCACAGGGTTATCGTTTTGAGCTTGAAGCGTGCGGGTCGCTGAAACGGACTTCGAATCGGGTAAAATTTGACCGGAAACCGCGAGACCCCGTTGTCCTTCGGTTAGTGTTAAAAGTCTAAGGCGTTTGTAGTGTAATGTATGGATCAGTTCTCTACTATGTAGTTCTAATTTATAAATGTCTTGGTCACTGTCGGCATACACTGATGGGTCCAGAATAAGACGAGTAAGCACATCAGGAGATGATGTATCTATATGTAGTCTTTCAGATATTTCCCTGACTTGGTCGACGAACTTCTCTCTATCTTCACAATATGCAGGACATGCTGCAAGAAGGTGTTGGCGATTTTCTGGAGCACTCTTGCAGAGATTGCACGTAGGGTTTATCGAATGTTGATTGAATACTGCCTTGTTGCTCTGTAGAGTGTAGGTGCCAGTAAGCAGTCGACATTTCAGCTGGGCTCTCCTGCTGTCAAACACGCTATCTCTGACTGTCGCCCACACTGGATGCGGCTGACCAACCCTGATTCTGTTGGGGTTAATATATTTCAGTGTTGTCTTTTCCCGCATATCCTCCCTCCAGGTTTCCTCTACTCGATTTCTGATGGCTTCGTCTACAGTCGTCTTCCATTTCATTTTGGAAGGTGGGTTTTCCATAAGTTCGGAGGGGACGGGTAGGTCATACTGGATAAGCAACTCACGAATCCGGCTGAACCAGGAATTTTCTGTTGGGGCCTTCATGGCAAGCTGTCGAAGACATATCTCTTTCTCAATTCCCTCACTGGTTATCCATCTCCAGAAGAGGCCCAGCATGTTCTTATGTAGGACCCTCTCGACCGGAAGAATACCAAGAAGAGCTATGGATGCAGATGATTGTGTTCTGTCCGGTAGATGTTGGACCTGTTTCATCGACTTTCTCTGGTACTGCTCCAGTTGATTGATGTCTGCTTGCTTAAGCTCTTGAACTTCAAGGCCATATAACACTCTTGGGATTACATATGTCGTCCACAGCTTCCCATTCACACTCTGCTTCAACCCATTCAAACTGTGAAAACCAGCCCCCATCAAAGAATATGCCGTTCTTCTGCCCAAGTTAATTTTATCCTGGATATTGGGTTTCTGATTAATATTCCTCAGTATTCCTAAATGTTTTGTTTGGTTTTCCTGTTGAACTTTGTCACTGCTATTGTGACATTACAGTGATTACCATAAGTGATTGACAGCCCTGCTTTATTTGAAGCTAACCTTTTTTCTCAATTATGTAACATAATTGGTTTCAATAGACAAACATGCCTGTGTTATTACAATTTAGTCGGGATTAATTATTTTATTTATTTATATGTTTAAATTACAAAGAAAAAAAATACAAACATATTTCATAAAAATAAATTAAAGCTTCAAATTTGAAGAAAAATTATCAGTAAATAAATAAAATGATAAATAGCCAAATGTTTGTTGGAAAGAATTGCTTTTTATTTTGATATAATAGAAAGCTTTTTTTTTTCATTCGTCTTCTTGGTTTTCTTCTTCTAGTAAAATGAATTATACACAAACAGTCTTAGTAAAGTAAATAAAATAAAATCAGTTCAGCTAAACAAATAATCTCAGTTTATTTATTTTTCTTTCCATAAAATATAGATTTGGTGTGTTCGTTAAAATTGTCTCAGCGAGGCTGTTCTAACGAGCACCCACAATATACTATAAAGTGAGGGTATACATTTGTATGAACTCAATGAGGCGATTGAAATGCTAATCCTCACAATATACTATATAGAGTGTGGTACTTGCTCTATTTCTAATGAGTACTAGGGCTAGCATTTTATATATACAAATGTTCAATGAGGCGGTTCGTACGAGCCCTATAGAGTGTTGGTACTTGATTGAATGGCCTCAATGAGGCGGCTCTAACGAGTAGCCACAAGGCATTTAATAGAACCGCTTCAATATGTGTTTCTAATGAATACTAGAACTAACATTTTACATCAGAAAAGGTTGGTTTCGTTGGGCCACAGGCCTTGAGATGTCATTTCATCTCAATGTCGGGTAAAAGTCCCACAAAATTGGAAGGAACGTCTCCAAAATGACCTATACGGTGCTGACGGGACGGTAAACCTCAAACCACGCGGCTCTAACGAGTAGCCACAAGGCATTTATTAGAACCACTTCAATGAGGCAGATCTATTCTAGGCGTTTCTAATGAGTACTAGGACTAACATTTTACGTATATAAATCTTCAATGAGGCGGTTCTAACGAGCACCCACAATATAATAATATAGTGATGGTACTCATTCAAATGGCCTCGATATAATCTAAACATTTTGGTGTGTTAGAACTGTGTTATACCCAAAACCCTTTTTACAGAGAGGTTAATGTATACAGAAAAATATGGAAACTCATATGATAGCTCTTCCAAGCCAAATTAATTTTTATGCCCAGATCATGATTTTCTTTAATCTTCCGTTAATACCGTTAATATTATTATGCATAGAATAGATACAAGAGGGGAAAATTGTTTGTCCTGGAACGATTTGACACAATTTCTATCACTACGCTGATTTACCCCAGTGTTAAATTTTCTTACAAAATTAAATTTTATTTTTTCTTCCAATAGCAAAACAACATTTTGTAGTATGCATGTCTCAGATTTATTCATTTAATTTGGACCATTATGGGTTGTATTTCTAGAAATATGTTAACAGCTAAACACCCATGAATTTTAGCCCAGGTGACAGAGTCCTTAATTCACAATATGAATAATGTATGTACATATAGAATAATAACGCCTAGAAAAAATGAAATATATAAATCCGTATTCAAGCACACGAAAAATATTTCTTGTTCCTTGTAACTCTTCTCCTTTAGCATACCTGCATACCTGTCAATTTAATTTTGTTTATCTGTCAGTTTGTACCCTAATCATGTATTATGCAACACAAGTCATCTGTTTGGTCATGTGTTTAGCTTAGAAATTATTGAAATTAATGTCCATTAAAATCCATTGTATTGAAGAAGAAGATTTTATTCAAATTCCAATAGGCACAGATGCCCATGAGGATACAAAACATATATACAAATATGGCAAAAGTGACAGTGTTGTAATGCGTAATGTCGACATAATACATACACATACAAATAGATAAACATACTGATAAGGTTTTCTGAATCATGATATTTTGACTAACGTCTGTTTAGTGC
Source organism: Lucinisca nassula (assembly GCA_963580285.1). NCBI lineage: Eukaryota > Metazoa > Mollusca > Bivalvia > Lucinida > Lucinidae > Lucinisca > Lucinisca nassula. The sequence goes on from OY757020.1 coordinate 139,084,180, forward strand.
TGGAGAGTAATAACAGACAGCGGAGAAGGTGTATTAACAACAACGGTAATAACAACAACACACACCCGTACACACAAACACATACAAAAAATATATAAATATAACACGATACATAAGTATATAATCAAGGTCCTTAAGAGAGAGGGGAAACATTTTTTTAAAATTCGATATATAGTTTTCTATATTTGCACTGTGCGGACGTTGCAGTCCTCCATACATTTCAAAACGTATTGTATTAAAATCAATATATTCTAATATATGCCGATTTTTTTACAGATTTCAATCAGGCTGCGCTATCAAGAGACAGGTCATTCTTACTGGGACTAAAACTTAAATGTAAAACAATATTTATTTAATTATTTATTTAGTTTTTCATTTATTTGTTAATCGAGACACGTCACATCAGTCTTTGGGTTGGAGAGATCTGTTTGAGCGTCTATATAGCCTTACATTAAAACATTAATGTATGGAGAAAAAGAATGCTACGCAAACATACACACATAATAAGAAAATATCATTTTTCTTTTTTTTAAATCCTGGTCTCTTCCCATCATGAAAACAGGCCTATATAATTTTGACCCCCTTGAACCCCACTTTTATAAAGTAGAACTGGGGTTTGCAGGGGTAAACCTTATTTTTCTTATTTCTGCTCTAAAATATAGATAGTGCGTACTCGTTAGAACCGCTTCGACGAGGCGGTTCTAACCAGTATCCACAATCTATATTTTAGAGCAGAAATAAGAAAAATATCACAATAAAATTTTCATTTCTTCGGCGATAAAGGTTACAATGTATTTGTATAGGATTGTTTGGGAAGGCTGAACAGAATGCGTGACTGTGCAGTCTGATCGCACTGTCTGATCTACGTTTTCTTATTCGCACTGGCTGTTTAGCATGTTTTGCCGTGTACCAGTTCAAATTTATGGTCGTCAAATGGAGGAGAAAGTGAGTCAAAGGAAAAGAAGTGGTGGACAAACCTTTCTTATTTTTGCTTTAAATTATAGATTGCTTTGTTTGTTTTGGAGTTTGACGGCCCTGTCAACACGTTAGGTCATTTTTGAGCCGGTCAGTTTATCTATCCACACTTTTCCTTGGCAGGCTTATACGTAAGCGGTTAAACAGTACAGTGCACATTCTTTCGCCAGAAACTGACAACTGCCCTTCTTGAAACAGCGGAAGGGAGAGAATGACCGTAGAAAAGATTTCATGATCAATCTCCACGAAAGAATGTTGCCGACCCCGGCGGGAATCGAACCCGCGTCCTCCTGATCACCAGTCAGACGCGCATCAGACCGAGCCACCGAGGCCGTAAATTATAGATTGTTGGTACTCGTTAGAACCCCCCTCGCCGAGGTGGTTGCAACGAGTACCCTCAATATATATTGAGCAGCAATAAGAAAACATGGTCATCACGTTAACAACTCCGTGTAATGATTACCCCTCTACATCCTACATTATACAGAGAAAACGGGTTTACGGGGTAAACATATGTGTCGTATGACTGCCAAGACATAGGTGTTGGGTACTCGTCAGATCCGCCTCAATGAGGCACTTCTGATAAGCAAAACGCGCCTTTTCAAATAACTTAAAATATTCAGCACTAGAAAAAATGAAAAATGTTAGCTAAAAACGTCTGATAATCTTCTTCTACCCAAAACATATTGTGGGTACTCGTTAGAACCCCCTCCACATAGCGGTTCTTACGAATATCCACGATCTATCCTTTTGAGAAGAAAGAAGAAAAATCATAAATACCCATGTAAATCGCAATTCTACTGTATAAAAGTTTGGTTCAAGGGGTGGGTGGGGGAGGGGCAGTGCTTTCGTGACGCATACATGTACATTGTGGCTTCCTACCAAATTTGCTGCCGCATGCATAATCCAAAACCATGTGTGCGAAAAGGAGTCCTTTTCGCGAAAAGGACATACCCTAAAATGCGAAAAGGACTTTTTTATACGAAAAGGACAGTAACTGTTGGCGAAAAGGACTGCTCTATATTTTTGTTTGCGGACGAGATGGGACATGGTTATCTCTTTCATTAAACTTAAAAAAAAAAAAAAAAAAAAAAAAAAAAAAATTGATGATGTTCCTTGCATTTGGATTGATTTGGGGTTTAACAGTCCCGTCAACAACATTTAGGTGATTTAATTAATAAGCGTATTAATTTAATAAAGAAATATCAAATGAGTTCATTTCAACCGGTTTAAAACTTCATCACGTGAACCAGTCCGTGAAATGAACACCCCCCCCCCCCCCCCCCCCCTTATCCCCACTTTATAAAGACAAAATGGAGTTTACGGGGGTATTCAATATTTATCTTATTTCTGTACCAAGAAATAGGTTGTGGGTACTCGTTAGAACGCAGTTCTAACGAGCACCCACGACCTGTGCTTGCAGTAAAAATACGAAAAATAACACGCATGTTCATCTGAGAAGTAGCCATTTCGGAGGTATCGAAAATGCACTATGTCGCACGGACGTGTTGTCGTAGACCCCACTTTATATAATGAAAACTGGGTTTACGGGGGTATTCAATATTTTTTTCTTATTTCTGCTCCAAGACATATGTTGTGGGTACTCGTTAGAATGCGTTTCTAACGAGCACCCATGACCTATGATAGCAGTAAATAAGAAAAATTCCACGCATTTTCATAAGAAAAGTAGCCATTTTGGAGATGTGAAAAATGCGATATGTCGCACGGGTGTGTTAGCGTAATGAGATATTAAATATTCATAATATAAATCATCACGAAAACACGCCTGCATAGTTTTGATCCCCTTGAACCCCATTTTTATTTTGTAAAACCGATGTTTACAGGGGTATACCTTATTTTTTCTTATTTCTGCTCTAAAATATAGATTGTGGGTACTTGTTAGAACCGCCTCGATGAGACGGTTCTAATGAGTACCCACAATCTATATTTTGATGTTGAAAAGACTATCGGTATCTTCTTTCCTTCGTCATTACATCTCTCTCTCTCTCTCTCTCTCTCTCTCTCTCTCTCTCTCTCTCTCTCTCTCTCTCTCTGCGATTGTCTTTCTGTCTCTCTCGGCCTTTTGACTGCAGATCAAAAAAGAAATCCGATGGATATCATTACTTAATTGGATTAACGGTGTAGTTAAGTTCTTTATTGAGAAAAAGAGACCGTCAAAGAAACACAAACTAAAGGTACATACCGCTCTCCTTTGTCTTCAAAAGATAAATAAGCAACTTTAATTAAAATTGAAACTGTCTTTAAAAGCATGTTTTCCATTGAGTCCTTACATTCGTTCATTTCACAATGGCGAAAACAGACAAATGTTCAGTTTGTTCGGCGAGTTCTAACGAGTACACACAATCTATTTTTTTGAACATAAATAAATAAAAACAATGTATACCCCTAAACCTCATTTTTACCATATAAAAGTTGAGATTATGGTTTCAAAATTATAAAGGCGTGTTTCGCGATGTAAGTGCTCTTTAGAATTCACTAATTAAGGCGGTTCTAACGAGTACCCTGCACTTCGCGAATTGTATATTTCGAGAAGTTAGTCTCTCTATGTCCCGCCCTCGTTATTCAGTCGTTTCATATAGTGGCGTATGTTTAATTCTCTCTCTCTCTCTCTCTCTCTCTCTCTCTCTCTCTCTCTCTGATTATACTATCTGCCTCGCCCCCGCCCATCAGGGTTTGGAAAAATAGACTGAGCTGCATGAACTGAAACCATTATAAACGACCCACTGAGGCTGTTTTAACACAACATCTCTGATAGGAAGAAAAAATGTATACATATCTATGTCTGTCTGTCTGTCTGTCTGTCTGTCAGAACAGTTAACATTTTTGTTTTGTTATGGTTTCTCTCTCTTCATCATGTCTGTCTGTCTGTCTGTCTGTCTGTGTGTGTGTCTCTCTCTCTCGCTCTCTCCGTCACTCTCAATGTTTGACATGTAAACCAAAAACAATCTCTCTGTCTCTCTCTCTCTCTCTCTCTCTCTCTCTGACTATACTATCTGTCTCGCCCCCGCCAACGGGGCTTGGAAAAAAAGTTTGAACGGTTTTAATGAGTACACACAACAGCTTGGATAAGAAGAAAAATAATGTATACATATCTATGTCTGTCTGTCTGTCTGTCTGTCTGTCTGTCTGTCAGAACAGTTAACATTTTTGTTTTGTTATGGTTTCTCTCTCTTCATCATGAAAACACACCTAAATAATTTTGACCACCTTGAACACCACTTTTGTACAGTAAAACTGGGGTTTACATGGGTAAACGTTATATTTCTGCTCAAAGAGCAGAAACAAGAAAAATCACGATTTTTTTTCAAAATGATTAGAATTATATTGCATAGGTGGCGGTAAAAGTAAGATAGTCATTAATGCCAACAGCTTTATTTATACAATTTTGATGGCACGTGCCGTATGCAATAATCCGTTATTACAGGTAAAAAAAAAACTTATAGGAAAGAAACCATACGCGTGCCTGGTAGGTAAATTGATATGATATTGCATAGGCGGCGGTTAAAGTAAGATAGTTGATGACACGTGCCGTACTCATTTTTTTTAAAGTATTCATTTTAATGAAAGAGATAACTACAAGAACTTCCATGTCCCATCTCGTCCGCAACAAAAATATAGAGAAGTCCTTTTCGCTAAAAGTAACGTATAAAAAGGACTCCTTTTCGCATTTTAGGGTAACCCGGCGGTCCAGGCCACACCCCCTCCTAATCAAATATATCAATCACATTTATCTAGAAGCGGGCAGTTTACAGAGATGAATTTGATTGGCTAATGAGGAAATAATATTGTAAACTTTCAAATGTTGTCTAATAATGTATTATTATTACTATCATAAATATTAGTATAACATTCATTATTCTGCGATCAGGGCGATAATAAACTAGTTATTATGTTCTGGCAATATCCCCCTTCCACCAAATAGAAGACGGCCGTCGGTTGCGCGTCTGACCGGTGATCTCGAGCTCGCTGGTTCGATCTCCGCCTGGTCGGCAACCGAAGAAATATTGACTTGGCCGTTAAACTCCAAACCAAATTAATAAAGAAATAAAAATGAAATATATAAATCCGTTTTCAAGCACACAACCAATATTTCGTGTTCCCGTCAGAATACCTGCATACCTGTCAACTTCTGTCATTTTGTCGCCGGTCCATGTATTACGCAACACGAGCCATCTGTTTGGCCATGTGTTTAGCTTAGAAATTATTGAAATCAATGTCCATTGAAATCAATAATCACCAGGAACAACAATATATTCTCACTTATGCCGAATTTTTACGGATTTCAATCAGGCTGCGCTATCACGAGACAGGTCATTCTTACTGGGACTAAAAAGTACATGTAAGAATTTATTTATTTATTTTTTATTTATTGATCGAGACATTCTGGATGGAGATATTCTGCCTGTGCGTCTGTATAGCATTATATCAAAACATTAATGTTTGGGGAAAAAATAGCAAACCACGAAAATGCTACACAAACATACACACATAATTTTAATTTCCTGTTTATTTTTATCCTTGTCTCTTCCGTTCAGCGAAGGCTGATCAGAATGCGCGACTGTGCAGTCTGATCGCACAGTCTGATCTATGTTTTCTTATTCGCACTGGCGGTTTAGCAGGTTTTGCCGTGTACCGGTTCATATTGTAGTCGAGAATACACATCGCGAAATTCTGACCCCGTTGAACTCCACTTTAGGGGTTGACAGGAACAAACCTGTTTTTTTTTTTTTTTGTTTTGTTTTGTTTTGTTCTTATTTTTCTTTAAAATATAGATTGTGGGTACTCGTAAGAACCCACTCGCCGAGGCGGTTCCAACGAGTAGCCTCAATATATATATATTGAGCAGCAATAAGCAAAAATCACGTTAACAAATCCGTGTAATTATTACCCTTCTACACCCCACATCATATAGAGAAAACTGGTTTACGGGGGTAAACATATTTGTCTTATGACTGCCAAGACATAGGCATTGGGTACTCTTCAGAGCCGCATCAATGAGGTAAGTCTAATGGGCACCCGCAACCCATGTTGGAATATAAATAAGGAAAATATCACAAATTTTCGCCGAATAAAATTGTTTTGTGAGATACGAAGATGTGCTATCTCTCAAGGGTGTGTTATCGTAATACTATTAAAATTTTTCCACTTAATATTATCGTTGCTTTTTTTGTTTGTTTGTTTGTTGTTGTTGTTGTTTTGTTTTTTGTTTGCGGTAAAATTTTCAAATCAATTGTATGGAGGTGTTCTTGTTTCCTTTTTTTTACCAGAACGGAACAGAACAATTCCTTTTTTGGATCACTGATGATTTAACCCTTAAGATGCCAATCACAATATTGTCATCTGCATTTATTTGTCATCAGCTGGTGACTAATTTTTGTTTCAAACAGAGTGTGCACAGATCACTCACTGATCCTTTAGGTGCAGTCTGATCTTGGTCCACACTGTTTGCTTGAATACATTTTTTCCCTAAAGATTTGTAAGAAGATGAAGAGGCGACAATTTCCAATTCAGGTTTAACTTGGTATCTTCAGATATAAAAGGATTGGCAGTGATGAACACTGTCAGAAAGCAGAGAGCCTTCGATACTAACACTTTAAAAGAAAAAAAAGGCATAGTGTTTGAGTTTTCACCATTTAATTTTGAAAATAAAGTTCACAAGTAAATTAAAGAACGTAATCAATTAAAGTTTATTTTAAACATTGGAAATTACATTACATTTTTAGCATGTATATATGTATGAACCAAAATTGACACGTCTCTCGGATGAACATTCCTTTAATCGGGAAAAGTCTGGTTTGCAGGTGCTGTGATTATTTTTATTGATGACTATATTCTTTTTAATTGAAATTTTTTTTATATTTTCCATTTGTGACTTTTTTTCCAGTGACTGTCTTTCCGACCACCCTTCCAAATACGCGACAATACGTGCTGGCGCAGTCTGATTTGTGTAATTGGACAGATGAGACTGCACCCGCCCGTAAAAATAGGCTCAATGTTAGGACCAATTCTTTTCACTCTTGTGTGCTCAGCAGAGACTAATATCGGCTGCGCATGCGTAAAGTCTGATTTTAGTTTATCCTGTTCGCCTTAGGGTTTATTCTTTTTGTCAGCTGTCGGTCTGATACCAGAATATATTGTCCGATAAAACACTGGTCTTCACAGTGTAGCCCGAACGGTTTCCGTGTCAGTTTACAGTGCGCCGACCTAAACAGATGTCCATGTGAACACAGACGGGTCACGGAAAAAATCAGTTTCGGGTAGGGAAAAAAAAGTCACGGGAAAAAGCCACAGAATTGGATTTAAGCATGGATAGCTGGAGGATATTGATTTGTTTGTTTGTTTGATTTGCGGTTTAACGTACCGCCAACACTGTAAAGGTCATTTTGGAGACGTCGCTTCCAATTTTGTTTCAGCTCCGCGTGGAGGCATCATGCAGCCCATCTATTTCTTCAAGCCCCGATGGGCGGGGGCCGTGGAGTTGATTGAAAAGTATGATTCAAAAGTATTGACAATGACGAACAACGACAGACAACGAAGGTTTCCATCCTTGTTGATCCCTTAGAGTCTTAATTCACATTACGGTAACACACCCCTGTGCTCGGCCTCCGCCCATCGGGGCTTGAAGAAATAAATGGGCTGCATGATGCTTCAACGCAGAGCTGAAACCGACCGCACACGAGTACTGGTAAACTGCTTAAAGGATCTAAGCCTGTCCAGGTAAAGCGGTGCATGTCGGAACGTCCATGCTTATAAACCCTATTGGTTTCATTGGGCGACAGGGCTTGAGATGTCATTTAACCTCTATATCGGGTAAATGTTCCACAAAATTGGAAGCAACGTCTCCAAAATAACATATACAGTGTTGACGGGGACGTTAAACCTCAAATCAAACAAACACCCGTGTGCTAAAATGGCATCTTTCCTGTAACGGGATCTGGATGGAAACGTTTGACATTTTTCTTAAATATAGACTACGTTGTTAGGACAGCCTCAATGAGGTGGTTCTAACTAAAACTCGCAATCTATGGTTTTGAGCCTAAAATAAGGAAAATCAACTGCAATGTGTTATGTGAGGTACTGATTGATATGTTCGATTCCATATAATAACGACAGACCTCGGATTTTCCCATCTTTAAGACCAATAAGACTCTTCGGGTAAAAACCTTCTTTTCTGATTTTTATCCCAAATATAGATTGTGGGTGCACAATCGAGCTTCCTCAGTAAGATGCTTCTAACAGATACCCAAAATCTATATTTTTGATCAGAAATAAGAAATATAACGAATAACCCGTTAATCTCATTTTACTACATATAATTTGGGGTTTACAGTGGAATTCACAACAAATACTCGTGGAATTTTGTGTCGATATTTTTTAATTTGTGACTTTTTTTCCCGTGACTTTTTTTCCTGTGATTTTTTCCGCGCACCATTTGAACCTCATGGAATTCACAACAAATACTCGTGGAATTTTGTGTCGATATTTTTGAATTTGTGACTTTTTTTCCCGTGACTTTTTTCCTGTGATTTTTTTCCGCGCATCATTTGACCCTGTATATCCGTGAACCTATAACAACACAGTTAGGTCAATACACAAGCCAATTTAGAGTTTTTTTTTTTTTTTGGTTGTTGTTTTCCAATTAAAACAATAAAATAATGATATAAGCATGATGTTGTATGTAAAACAACATACAGCTGTCATGCAGCTGGTTAAATGTATACGCAAGCTGGTCTTAATCTAAGATGGTCTTAACTTTTTGTCAAATTAATTGTAATTATCTTTCTACGATGCAGGTAAATGTTTGCTAGACAAGGTTTGCACATCATTTTTATAGGTATTTTAATTTTCTTTAGCATCACGAAAACACGCCTAATTTTGACCGCCTTAAACTCCACTTTTATAGAGTAAAACTGGGGTTTACAGGGTTAAACATTTCTTTTTCTTATGTCAAAAACATAGGTTTTGGGTACTCTAACGAGCATCCACAATCTATGTATACGAAATAGATTTTTTTCACCTATAAATTTTCATTTTGTGGATGAAGAATTTTCACTATTTTTGAATAGGCTTGTTTTGTAATGTTTTTATGTGGCATTACTGGTAGCTGGTCTTTTTTGAAGGTTTTTATATCTTGAATTTGTAGTAAAAAGACACGATATTAACTATATAAAGACTATGGGCGCTCTTTGTAGGAGATAAAGTCACAGGAAGAAAGTCACAGAAACACCAGGAAAACACGCCTATACATTTTTAACACCATTAAACCCCATATACAGTAAAGCTGCATGGGGTTTACAGGTGTATAGATTTTTTTTCATTTCTGCTAAAATGATGAAATGTGGACACTCGTTAGAACCGCTTCGTCGAGACTTTTACCATTTCTGATAAAAAACACACAAGCTGTGGGTCCAACAATCTATGTTTCAGGCAGAAACTCGAGCAGAATATAGCAGAACGTGGCGTCTGATCACGGTCTACACTATTTGCAGATGTCCAGCAAATTTCCAAGTAGGTTTCGGAAGAAAAACACAACAAGACAACCCTAAATTTTGAAATGGACGTATGCTGTATATAAAGTGGAAGATTCCTTTTGGTACAAAATGGACAAAGGGACAATTTTCCCCAATAATAACTTTCTTTTCAAATAAACAGTATTTGAGTGTCTTGAAACATGAAATCTTGTGATTAATTCCTAACTGATGTGCCCACCATTAAATGAACCTATTAAAATAAACTAAAACAAACACATGGCACAGTTGGCAGTGCTTCTGACTCAAGAGCCAGAGGTCACTGGTTCAAGCCCCTGTTTTCGCAAATATTTAACAACTGCAACTGCAATCCTAGAGATTCAAAATGGGCATATGACAGTGACTGGTGAAAGTGTGTGCACTTAGTATGGGATGAAGGCTTCGAAAGGCCACTTTTGAATAGTCTTAAAGATGGTCTCATTACATGAATTTTACAATAGCACTTAAAAGAACTGGAGGATGCTACAATTCTTAAATTCCTGTAGTTTTATAAGCAAATAGTGTAGACCCTGTTCAGATGTCAATTTCTGTGGTATCTGATACGGGTCTACACTGTCCCACTAGAGGGTAGCTTCAACTACTAGCTTGTCTCTAATGAGGTCCAGAATCTGGTCTTAGACTGTTTTCTTTTGTCCGCTAATTCCTGCAGTTCAAGCAAACAGTGAAGTTCCTGCTCAAACGCTGTCTTCAGGGTCTATACTGCCCTTCTTGAATCAGCGGAAGGGAGAGAATGACCGTAGAAAAGATTTCATGATCATTCTCCAGAATGAATGTTGCCGACCCCGGCAGGTGTCGAAACCGCGTCATCCTGACCACCAGCCGGACGCGCATCCGACTGAGATACGGAGGCCGTGGACACCAGTTGGATAAATACAGAAGACAATAGTTTCCGTGGATATTTGTTAGATGCCGTCGAACATCACGTTAGCTGGTCAGTAAACTTGATACAGAAAAAAACAGGGTTACGGGGATGCAGCAGAAATACAAAATACCACAGATTTTTATCAACAAACGTGTCGTTTTAAAAGCCAGGAAATAATTGACCTGGTCACATTGATGAGCTGTTCTAATATATAAATAAGCTACATAGAATGAGGTGTTTTTTGGGTTTGTTTGTTTCGATGTTTACTGTGAATTACATGGTACCAATTTGTTTAAAAATCCTTTTCCGACCATGTGCTTGCAGATTATGAGCAACCAGAGTGGGCGAATACGACCAATTTAAAAAAACCACACTATATCTATAGATGTGGGGCTTATACTGTTTATAGCGCAGGAACGCAAACAACATCGTACTGTCAATGTGGGTACAACGTCGACTCTAATGCGACTTTGTTTGAACGTCTTTGCTCAGTGTGATAGTATGTAGTTTCTTGTAGTGCAGAAATCCACTCGTACAATAACAAGTTTTTCATAAAATTGATATAAAATGTCGAATTGCAGGTGGTTCTAACGAGTACCCACATTCTTGTGTTTTTCAACAAAGATCTGGAATATAATTTTAAATTACAGTAAACGCCACATTCTGATAAAAAATTGTTCATTTTGGGCAGAAATTATTGTCCGGATAACAAGCATGGGGTCGGGCCCCGCCCATCGGGGCTTGAAGAATAGATGGGCTGCATGATGCTTCCACGCAGAGCTGAAACCGACCCGCACACGAGTACTGGTAAACCGCTTACTAAGCCGGCCCTGACAAATCGGTGCGAGTCGGCCCGTCCATGCTAATAAACCCAATTGGTTACATTGGGCGGCAGGGCTTGAGATGTCATTTCATCTCAAGGTCGGGTAAAAGTCCCACAAAATTGGAAGCAACGTCTCCAAAATGACCTTTACAGTGTTGACGGGGACGTTAAACCTCAAATGAAACAAAACAAATAAACAGACATGGGGTGGCTCAGAAAAAGTTATCACAGCTTTCACAGGTGCATATGCCTGTCTAGCCTGGCTTCCCGGCTCTGAGTTAAGAATTCTAACTAAGATGACATATTCCTCCTTGATTATTTGTTGCACATCTTAACACCCTTACCTTGCAAAAACTCGGACTGGTCGGCCAAATCAGAGAGAATTTTGATAATAAGGTAAAACTTTTTATATGCTGACCGTATACCAGTTGGACAGGATGTGTGTGTGTGTGGGGGGGGGGGGTGCAGTTTAATAAGATGAACACACGACCAGCGTGGTAGCCCCACTGTGCTTCTAGCGCCCGGCTACCTTAATAAACCAAATTAATCAATGACAAGCGGAAAGCCAAAGGGATCGTAATTTTCCCACGTCTGGCCAAACGGTTACCCAAAATACTAATATATTAGCAATACACTCACGAACTACGACAAAAGAAACAACGACAAAAGTACCTAGTTTTTCGCTATTTTTATTTTTCGAAAATAGTTACGTTTTAACTCTGGCTGTTAAATTTGATACAAAAATGATGATGATCATGAATCGATGACGATGATGATGTGACTGGTGAGTTAATGAATGAAATAAATGACATGAACGATCGCCTTCGATACAATCTACGTCTCACAGCCCCCGCCCATCGGGGCTTGAAGAAATAGATGGGTTGCATGATGCTTCTACGTAGAGCTGAAACTGACCCGCACACGAGTACCGGTAAACCGCTTAGAGGATCTAAGCCTGCCCAGGCATAGCGGTGCGGGTCGGCCCGTCCATGCCAATAAACCCTATTGGTTTCATTCGGCAGCAGGGCTTGAGATGTCATTTCATCTCAAGGTCAGGTAAAAGTCCCACAAAATTGGAAGCAACGTCTCCAAAATGACCTTTACAGTGTTGACAGGGACGTTAAACCTCAAATCAAACAGACAAGCTACGTCTTCCTTTTGTGTGATGGAATATTATGCTCGGAAAACGATAATTATGTAAAAGTGAACACACATGACTTAAAAACCTCAATTCAAACAAATAAAAGCTTTACTTTCCTGTACTGAAAGCAGTCATTGTAGACCCTGATCATTGCTGTTTTTTTTAATTTGATGTCTGGCTCTTAAATTAAATTAACAGTGTTGGCCTGCTAATGACAAGTGGTGCGAGTCGGACCGCTCCTTTAACCCTAGCGGTTTCTGTGGGCTGTAGGGTTTGAGATCTCATTGCATTATTTAACTTCACCACAACTGGTGTTTACGGAATGTTTGGCGACCGTAAAACGTCTCCGTGCCATTCATCATCGTGTACGTTATATTTTCTAGTCCTTTGGGATTACTGATTCCATTGTGGAATTTTGCAAATGTTTGAGGGTCACTGATGAGGCCTTATCGGCCGAAACTAGCTAGTTTGGCCCAGAAATATATTGTACACTCCAGTTTTCAGTTATGTGCTGTAGTCCATTACCTTTCTATGGAACATATTTATTAAGGACATCTCCATTGGGTTCCCAGATATAACTATAATATTTCAAGTCCTTTATGTGTTGCCTCTTTTTCATCCCGAGGACACTGATGAAGATTTCGTCTCATGAAACCAAGTTTTCTATTTGCCTTAGTACCCATGTTGCTAATATGTGTGTTCCATCTCAAATGGAATCCATATTTTCGAGGACCGTTTCCTCTAAGGTGTAAGAAGCCTAAATCTTCCTGGTTATCTGCATGATATTATCTTTAACGGACTGAAATCTCATGCCCGATTTTCGTGCCCAACATCCTAGTCTATCTATGTTATTCTGAAGTTTCAGTATCTGCATCTCTAATTTCCCGCTATCGAACACAGTCGTCTGCCAACAGTTTAATTTCTGAGTGAATGTCAGTGGAAATATCATTAGTGTAAAGGGATAATAACAGTGGACCAAAAACAGTCCCGTGAGGGACAAAAACGGAGCCCACTCCGAAGATTTCACCATTTACATCTGTAGCAGAGGAAGATATCTATCCATTTGAAAGCTCCACCCACTCCCCCCCCCAGCGCTAAGGCCATATCCAAGTTTATGTTCATCCGAGTGTATCATGATGTTTGAACAGACTATATTTTAGCAATTTACATTGAACAGACGTCGGGGACACAGGGCGATAATTACGAACAAGAGCCCTATCTCCTTTTTAGATCGATTGTTATCGACAATCGATCTTAAGTTACATACCACACAATTTCCATTCCTGCAATTGTCCACGTGACCATCACTGATTTGGAAAACCCACTGTTATATTTATAGCCCCGCTTTGAAAAAGTGGGGCTATATTGGATTTGCCATGTCCTTCTGTCATTCCGTAATTCCGTGATTCCGTTAATTTGTGTTGGCTCCATAACTTTGTATTTGCTTAACATATTTTCATGAAACTTCACACAAATGTTAAACACCATAAGACAATGTGCAGAGCGAAGGAATTATAACTGTGGATTGCCTACTTTTGGAGTTATTGCCCTTTGAACATTTTCCGTAATTCCGTAATTCCGTAATTCCGTGATTCCGTTAATTTGTGTTGGCTCCATAACTTTGTATCTGCTTAACATATTTTCATGAAACTTCACACAAATGTTAAACACCATAAGACAATGTGCAGAGCGAAGGAATTATAACTGTGGATTGCCTACTTTTGGAGTTATTGCCCTTTGAACATTGAAAAATGGCAATTTTAATTGTGTCCGCTTCATAACTCGAAAACCGTTTGAGATATTTTTAGGAAACTTCACACAAATGTTAAGCATTATGAGACGATGTGCAGAGCGCAGGAACCATAACTCTGCATTGCTTATTTTTGGAGTTATTGCCCTTTGAACATTGAAAAATGGCAATTTTAACAGTGTCCGTTTCATAACTCGAAAACCGTTTGAGATAATTTCATGAAACTTCACACAAATGTTAAGCACTATGAGACAATGTGCAGTGCGCAAGAACCATAACTCTGGTTTTCGTATTTTCTGTGTGTCTGTCTGTGTGTCTGTCTGTGTCTGTTAACAATTTTCGTGTCCGCTCCATAACTTTAAAACCCATTCACATATTTTCATGAAACTTCACACAAACATTAAACACCATGAGATGGTGTGCAGAGTGCAGGAACCATAACTCTGGATTGCCTAATTTTTGAGTTATTTCCCTTTGAATATTGAAAAATATCAATTTTAGCCGTCTTTGCTCGATAACTCAAAAACCGTTTGAGATAATTTTATGAAACTTCACACAAATGTAAAGCACCATATTACGTGTGCAGAGCGCAGGAACCCAAACTCTGGATTGTCTACTTTTTCAGTTATAGGCTTTTGAATATTAAAAAATGGCAATTTTAACTATGTCCGCTCCATAACCGTTTCTGATATTTTCATGAAACTTAACATAAATGAAAAGCACCTTGAGATGATGTGCAGAGTGCAGGAACCATAACTCTGGTTTGCCTACTTTAGGAGTTATTGCCCTTTGAACATTTAAAAAGGCAATTTTGACTGTGTCGGCTCCATAACTCACAAACCATTTGAGATATTTTCATGACACTTCACACAAGTGTAAAGCACCATGAGACAATGTGCAGAGCGCAGGAACCCTGACTCTGATTTGCCTACTTTAGGAGTTATTACCCTTTGAACATTGAAAAATGGAAGATGAAATTTAGTATAAACATGGACATTCTGGTAATGTATCATGCTCATTGAAATGAGGGACAAGGGCTCACAACTCTTAGAGTTTTTCCAGATAATGTAAAATTTTCAACAGTTATTTCTTGTTCATAACTGTTTTTTCTGCAGCTTAAATAACTTTCTTATCTGACAGCGCTGAAGCGGGGCTATAGTCAGATCCTCTGACAGCTCTAGTTATTAATAGAAAATAGCTATTCTATTTTTATCGAAGTGACAATTGAAGGTCAGAGTATTGCGCAAGATGACTATCTATAGAATCTGGACAGGTTTATCATACACTGAATACCCAGATCGGAAAGCGTTGTCTGCTCAGCTGTCATTGTTTGATTATGATAGTGCTGGTGTTTAAGTAAAGTACTGTCAATTTAACCAGACTGCTGTAGGACCTACGGCTAGAAAAAACAGATAATGAAATAAAAATCAAAAATGAGTTCCTTCAAGAGCAATGAAAACATTAATAAGAAATAAGATGGGTCATACTACATAGTTTCGGCTAATAAAGCCTCATCAGTGACCCTGTAATGATCCGGCAAAGAAAACCAGGGGAAACATACTTCAATTATGCAAATTTCGAATAGGCAGTCGATACAAAGACTGATATAAATCAAATTAGGGTCCAAAAAATTAAAAACCTGTCTAGAATATGAGTCTAAACCAATAATTTATATCTGATTTCTCAGAATATTCACGCTGATCTCAAAGGACCAAAAGTAAAATATAAACTACACTATGGTTGATGTACGGGGAGACGTTTTACGGCCGCCACACGGCACAACACCAGCTGCAGTGAAGGCAAATAAAAATCAAAAATGAGTTCCTTCAAGAGCAATGAAAACATTAATAAGAAATAAGATGGGTCATACTACGTAGTTTCGGCTAATAAAGCCTCATCAGTGACCCTGTAATGATCCGGCAAAGAAAGCCAGGGGAAACATACTTCAATTTTGCAAATTTCGAATAGGCAGTCGATACAAAGACTGATATAAATCAAATTGGGGTCCAAAAAAATTAAAAACCTGTCTAGAATATGAGTAAAAACCAATAATTTATTTCTGATTTCTCAGAATATGCACGCTGATCTCAAAGGACCAAAAGTAAAATATAAACTACACTATGGTTGATGTACGGGGAGACGTTTTACGGCCGCCACACGGCACAACACCAGCTGCAGTGAAGGCAAATAAAAATCAAAAATGAGTTCCTTCAAGAGCAATGAAAACATTCATAAGATATAAGATGGGTCATACTACGTAGTTTCGGCTACTAAAGCCTCATCAGTGACCCTGTAATGATCCGGCAAAGAAAGCCAGGGGAAACATACTTCAATTATGCAAATTTCGAATAGGCAGTCGATACAAAGACTGATATAAATCAAATTGGGGTCCAAAAAATTAAAAACCTGTCTAGAATATGAGTCTAAACCAATAATTTATATCTGATTTCTCAGAAAGACTTTTTTTAACTTCAAGGTCATGTCTCGATCACACATCTGCTTGCGGAAAGGTCATCCCTTTCAACCCTGGTCAGTGGAGCCATGCAACCAGTGTTTTCTATATAAATCGCTTGCCATTTATGTAGACACCAATTTAGCAGAATGGACGTGCCCGACTTGAGTTGGAAGAGTGCATTCCAGAAAATGTTTTGAGATTAAATAAATCAAAGCACTCACAGCACACATAGATATTAGGCTGTAAAACGATTTGGTACTTAGACTGTTTCGTGTAACTGCAAACAGTAAGTATAGACCCTGATTGCGGCATCTGATCATGGTAAACATTGTCCGTGAATCGAAGATCACTCTAATCCCCACTTTATATAGAGCAAACTGGGGTTTAGGGGTTTAACATTATCTGTCTCATTTTTGTTCGAAAACATAGATTGCGGATATTCGCAGGAACCGCCTTACGAGCACCCACAATCTATGTTTTGAGCTGAAAAAAAATCACAATTTTTCATTTAAAATGTTACTGTTTTCGTCTTTACAAATGTGCAATGTATTTGTATAGGCATGTTTTCGTAATGTGGCTTTATAGACGTACAAGTAACGCGGTTTAATAAGTTTAAATCGATTATTTGTCAATCGACTTCAAAGTTACAAAGGATAAAAACCGTTCAGTGCTGAAGATCACGTGACTGTAACTGACTTGTCGGAATAACTTTTATATAGAAAATAGCCGCAGTATTGTCAGAGTGTTGTGTAAGCCTAAAGATGGTTATTATTGAATCACAGAGTGGACTTGGCAAACAGTGAAGACCTAGATCCCGAGCTGTTGAATGCAGCGTCTGATCAAGCTCTTCACTGTGAAATTTTGCTTCAAAACAAGAATAAAAGATTTTAACAACACAATTTAACCCTCAGTTCATGATTATTTGCCCTTTTACGCTTGAAGACAATCGATCTACCAGTACTCTCAGTGCTTTGATTTAAAGAGTGGACAAATGTCCACCAGAAGCCATTCTTTGTGAACATATACATGTACGTTGGCATTCATCTTAATTGTAGTTATTCTATCAAATGCAAACACTCATGCAGCATCATGTTACTGTGTCTATGATAATGTGGAATTTTTGAAGGTATTTGTTTGATATATATATGGACAGCAGCTGATTATTACAGTCAATTATATCCTATAATCCTTATCAGTTTTATGGCCCCTATAGGTAGCCAACCCACCAAGACCAAGCCACACCTACTTTTATCTGCTGGTTACCTGTACATGTTTAAGCTGGGAACCAGACCCCCGACATGAAAATCCTGTCTTTAACAACAAGAAAGTTCAGATAAAAACCTGTTTTTCTTATTTCTGCTCTATAAAGTTGAACATAAAATGACAAGAGTTTTATCAAGTTGACTTTTCAAATTGATGTCTTACTATATTTAAAGTGGTCTATGGCATTGCTTAATTTGATTATGCTGACAACCGGCTGTCAGGAGACCACGCCTAATTTAATTGTAGAGAATGTTCTTGTAAGCAAACATAGAATCACAATTTTTCGGACAGTGTAAACTTACAAACATTTTTGTGGACAGTCATGATGAGGGGCGTGTTATCTCTTTATGCTTCAAAATCCAAAGTTCTCGTTGATTAGGCTAAACATGCTGGAAATGGCTTGGAAAATGATTATTTCGGAATAAATTGTTAAGAAATACCACTTCTGTACTTGTTTTATTGACTTCAAACGATGTGAAACGCAGCTCGGTGGAGATGACAAACGGTTCGAGCGATCCGAACGCTTTCGTGTTTCTGTTTGCGAAAAGAATATTTCCGTCGTAAATATTGTCTGGGAAGACAAACTGACATTTCGTCAATATTCCGGTTTCCAAGGCGGTTCTTTTGTCGCGGTTTATTTTTTGTTATGGATTGTCTTTGAGTGTTTGTGTCGCTTGTGTTATTTTGTTTTGGATGGCCAATTGGCCATTTTGTGGGAAAGTAGCTGTCCTTTTGGCTTTCCGCTATTTATTTGTCTAAATCGCGACAGAAGTAAGGGCGAGGATTGTGGCCACGTAAAATCGGTTTAAGCCCCCCATTGGATTTCGTTTCCGCTGACCGTTCCAAGGCGGTTCTTCTGTCGCGGGTATTTTTGTAATGGTTTGTCTTTGGGTGTTTGTGTCGCTTATATTATTTCATTTTGGATAGCCTATTGGCCATTTTGTGGGAAAGTAACTGTCCTTTTGGCTTTCCGCTGTTGATGTTTCCATTAGGGTCTGTTGTTTCATGTTTGTGTTTCTTTCCCTTTGGTGTCTCTGATGGGAGCTGTGGGTTGATTGCAACGATTTCTGATCATTGCATCCACTTCTATTTTGCTTGTAACAAGCGAATAGTATGCAAAAGAGGATAATATGCTACCCCCCCCCCCCCCCCCCCACACACACAAATTACTCACCTTCAAATTCCAGAGAACTTTGCAACTGTTGCGACTTCGGTTTTGGTCACTGTACGCAAGTCACGTGATTATACACTGTGAATATATGCATAAACTGATATACGTTTTCGAACATGAGCGCCTAGTGAACACGCAAATCAGACTGCGTACCTAATGAGAAATGACCAGAAAACACCTATATAACGCAGAACGAAGACAGTGATCAGACAGGCGAATATTATCTGAGTTTTTGCCGAGCACACACGCCCGAAGACACGTTTTCGCTTGATACGGCACGTTCGTAAAGCTCTATGGCTTCTGGTTGTAGGGATTTCCTATTTCCATATAAACATTTTCGGTCAGTCAATTTAAAAACTTTGCAAATTTCATTTTATGTACCGATTGTATTTAATAATTTTCTGATTTTGATTTTCAGACTGCCTCCAAAACCTAGTCTTCGGGATTTATATTCTATCATCTTCTCTACAGTCAGAGAAGGCCGAGAGTTCAACAGAGAGTTCTTTATATATCTAACCTTAATTGATGCAAATTAAGATGCACTGATGAGTTAGGAGGCCTTCTTGTGGACTGAACAAATTATTTGTCTAAATCGTTAGGGCGAGGTTTGCGGCCACGTAAAACCGATTTAAGCCCCCACCCCAGGTGGAATTTGTTTCACTGACCGTTCCAAGGCGGTTCTTCTGTCGTGGTTTTGTTTTGGCTGTGGCTCGTCTTTTGGGTGTGTGTAGCGCTTATATTACTTTGCTTTGGATAGCTAATGGCCATTTTTGGGGAAAGTAACTGTCCTTTTGGCTTTCCGCTAGTGATGTTTCCATTAGAGTCTAGTTGGTCGATGTTTGTTTCTTTCCTTTAGTGTCTCTGAGGTGTCTCCGATTCCTGGTCATTGCCTTCACTGCTATTTTAATGACAGTTTATTCACATTGCTGGAATATATTCCAGTGGTTTTATGGGAAATTTTAATGTTCCGACTATTTGTAAATATTTTGTAAATTGTTGGAATACTCCTGTAATTTCAAAGATTAAACATTTTTAGTGACAGTAAATGTATCTTATTGAAATTGTTGGAATATTCCAGCAATTTTTTTTACTTCATTAGATTTCATGATGATGAAATGTGAAAGGTTCCAAAGTTGATATCCTTGGAATATTCCTGCAATTTTAGCTTTTCCATCATTATGTATTCAAGAATTTCAAGAATTCTGTAAATTGATGGAATATACCCTTAATTTCAAGCAACTTAAGGGACAGCATATCCATCTAATGAAACTTATTGGAATACTTGAGCAATTTTTGACTTCAGTTATATGTAGTTTTCATGATTATGAAATGGGAAGTGTTGGAATATTCCTGCAATTTTTGCATTTTTATTATTAGAGGTTCAAGAATGACAGGAATTCTGTAATTCAAAAGTTTAAGCAATGTTAGTGGCAGCTTATGTATCTTAATGAAATTGATGGAATATTCCAGCAATTTTAGATTGCAGTAGATTTCATGATTTTGAAATGTGAAAGATTTCCAAAGTTTGGAATCCCTGGAATATTCATGCAATTTTAGCTTTTTCATTCTTGTTCATTCAAGATTGGAAAGAAATTTTTAAATTGTTGGAACATTCCTGTAATTTCAAACTTAAAACAATTTTACTGACAGCGATTGTATCCATTTAAAGTTGAAATATTACAGCAATTTTTGACTTCAGTAGTTTATATGATTATGAGATGGGAAAAGTCATATTCTGAAAACTGTGTATATTTTGTAAATTGTTGGAACATTCCTGTAATTTCAAATTTAAAATAATTTTAATGAAAGCTTGTGTATCTTTTGGAATATGTTGGAATATTCCAGCAATTTTAGATTTCAGTCGTTTTCATGATTATGAAAGGTGAAGGGCTCCAAAGTGTGAAATCCTTGGAATATTCCTTGAAATGTTGCTTTTTCATTATTATATATTTAAGAATGACCGGAATTCTGTAATTCCAAATTAGTTACTGAAATTGATGGAATATTCCAGCAATTTTAGACTCCAGTAGATTTTTATGATTTTGAAATTTTAAAGGTTCCAGATGTTGAAACCCCTGGAATGTCCTGCAATTTAAGCTTTTTCTTTCTTGCTCATTCAAGATTGTCAAGAATTTTGTAAATTGTTGGAACACTCCTGTAATTTTAAACTTCAAACTATTTCACTCACAGCTTGTGTATACATCTGAACTTATTGGAATATTCCAGCATTTTTTTAATTCAGTACTTAACATGATTATGAGATGGGAAAAGCCATATTCTGAAAAACTGTGTATATTTTATTAATTGTTGGAATATTCCTGCAATTTCAAACTTAAAATAGTTTTAGTGAAAGCTTGGGTATCTTTTGGAAATTGTTGGAATATTCCAGCAATTTTAGATTTCAGTAGTTTCATGATTATAAAAGGTGAAATGTTCCAAAGTTTTGAAATCCTTGGAATATTCCTGCAATGTTACCTTTTTCATTGTTGCACATTCTAGTATGTCAAGAATTGTCCTTTCACATCATAGTTATAAAACAGGTATGATTCAAATTGATGGAATATTCAAATGATGTTATCAATGGAAAATTAATCGGAAATGCCGTATTCTGACAAATTGTGTATACATTGTAAATTGCTGGAATATTCCTGTAATTACAACAGTTCCAATTTTAGTGACCGCTTATGCATCTTTCGTAAATTGTTAGAATATTCCAGCAATTTTAGACTTCTAGTCGCAGTTTTGAACTGGATTGCTGGAATCTTTCAATGATTTTAGTTGTGAAATACATAGTGATTTATTATTTGGTTGTTTATTGTTGCATACATAAAATGAGAAAGAAAAATGAACTCATACCTTGTCTTCTTGTCTACTCTCTTGTTTGATAGCTGATTGGTCACAATGGTGTTAGGTCATGAAAAGGCTCCAAAGTTTGCAATCATTGGAATATTCCAACAATTTCAATGGTTATGTAGTAAATGCAGCAGAAATAGATACAGATAATCTTTAAAGTGTGAATAAGAAGATAAGTATAGATTGTCTTTGTTCATACATCACGTGAACAAGTCCGTGAAATAAAGACCCCCCTAAACCCCACTTTATATAGAGAAAACTGGGGTTTACGGGGGTATTCATTATTTTTCTTATTTCTGTTCCAAGACATAGGTTGTGGGTACTCGTTAGAACCGCCTCAATGAGGCGGTTCTAACGAGCACTCACAACCTATGTTTGCAGTATTTATAAGAAAAATATCACGGATTTTCATCAGAAAAATGGCCATTTTGGAGATGTGAAAAAATTTACTATGTCGCACGGGTGTGTTATCGTTATGTAAGTCATTCGAATATTCCTGCAATTAAAAGCCCACACCATTTTCTCTATTGTAAATCAGTGGAACATTCCAGCAATTAAAGTGTGACCATTTTGTAAAAAAAAGGATAAAAATGTCTGGTCTGATGAATAGAAAATAAGATGTTATGGTGCAAATTGCTGGAAAATTCCACGGATTTTATTGTTTAATCATTCGAATATTCCTGCATTTAAAAGCCCACACCACTTTCTCTCTATATAAATCAGTGGAACATTCCAGCAATTTAAGTGTGACCATTTTGTAAAAAAAAGGATAAAAATGTCTGGTCTGATGAATAGAAAATAAGATGTTATGGTGCAAATTGCTGGAAAATTCCACGGATTTTATTGTTTAATCATTCGAATATTCCTGCATTTAAAAGCCCACACCACTTTCTCTCTATATAAATCAGTGGAATATTCCAGCAATTTAACCTACCATTTTGTAAAAAAGGATAAAAATGTCTGGTCTGATGAATAGAAAATAAGATGTTATGGTGCAAATTGCTGGAATATTCCACGGATTTTATTATTTAATTTGAAGGGAGGATTTGAAGGCAGGATGTTGTACCCTTAAATATTTCGCAGTTTGTGAGGGTATAAACACACATTGCAAAATTCTACCCTTGTTTTGACCTTATATTTTGACATCCAAAAACGTAAATTTCCTTACGAAAAAGGGAATTTCGTGCAAATTCCCTTTTTATTTTGTATTCGCTTATATACGTATTATTAGAGCTATCAGCGTACCGAAAGATGTTCAGAATATATAAATATGTCCCTATCTGTGTGAAGTAAACTTTTCAAGTTTTGTTTATTTGTATTTAACGGCCCAGTCAACACTGGTTTTGGTCATGTTAGGGCCTGTCAGTGTACTTATCCACGCTTTTCCAGAGCAGGCTTATCTGTAAGCGGTTTACCAGTACAGTGCACATTCTGTCGCCCAAAACTGACCCCTGCCCTTCCTGAATCAGCGGAACGGAGAGAATGACCATAGAAAAGATTTCATAATCAATCTCCACGAAAGAATGTTGCCGACCCCGGTAGTTATCGAACCCGAGTCTTCCTTAACACCAGTCAGACTGCATCCGACTGAGCTATCGCAGCCAGCCACACTTTGTGAGTAGTAATAGTTATGTTCTGTTGTTTTTCGTTTCCATGGCCCCATGGACTTACTCCATAATGGCATTGCAAGACGTAAAATTAGCGAAAATGACTGCGGCTGTTATAAGTTCCCAATAAGGGAAATAGATACGCCTTAAGGGGGTGGGGCTACTCCTGCAAGAGTAGTTTGTCTTTGGATTTGAAGGGGTATACTCTTAAAGGAAAGAATTTGCTCCTGGGGAGCAAATTCTTCCCTTTTAAAGTAGACCCCTTGAGGAGCAAATTCTTCCCCCTTTAGAGTAGACCCATTTTACAGTTGGACAGAGCCAACAGAGTAGCAGCCATAAGGTCCTTAAAGTTGTATTTTCATCACGAAATCATGCCTATAGAATTGTTATCCCCTTTGTTATGTTCTATAAAAGGGTTATCCTTTGGAAGCAAGAAATACACCACAGAAATGAAAAATATGGTGTACACATGTTTTCTGGGCCAGACTAGCTAGTTTCGGCCAATTAGACCTCATCAGTGACCAAAAGATATTATCAAAATTCCACAATGGAATCAATGATCCCAAAGGACAGGAAAATATAATCTACACTATGATGTAAGGCAGGGAGACGTTTTACCGCCGCCACACATTCCCATACACTAGTTGAAGTGAAGTTAAATATGTTCTATAAAAAGGCTATCCTTTAGAAGCAAGGAATACACCAGAGAACTGAAAAATATGGAGTGTACATGTTTTCTGGGCCAGGCTAGCTAGTTTCGGCCAATTAGGCCTCATCAGTGACCCTCAGATATTTTCAAAATTCCACAATGGAATCAATGATCCCAAAGGACAAGAAAATATAATCTTCACTTTTATATAGTAAAGCTCGGGTTTGCAGGGGTATACATTAATTTCCGTATTCATGCTCTGAGCAATAGATTGTGGGCACTCGATAGAATCGCCTCGTCGAGGCGTTTCTGTCGACTCCCCGCAATTTATGTTTTGTGCCAAAAAGGCAAATATTCCATTTTTTCTTTTTTAAATTTCTTTTTCTTTGGCCAAAAAATGACAATGTATTTGTATAGGTGTGTTTCGAAATACGGTAAAACTGATAGACTAACTGCCACACCTGCCAGGTGTATCGATTTCCCTTAAGATATTTATTGTTGGAGTTGAAACGCTTGCTTTTCGGTCTGTTTCGCTATTCAGACAGGCTGTTTCCTGTAACTGCAGTATAGTATTGCATCATCGTTAAAGCTGATTGGTTGATCGCGTCACGTGCCCCTCCATGGAACAGTTACAATCTGGTCATTAGACCCGGTTTGCCCGCCTCATGGCGACCAAACCAAAAAAGTTACTTTTAAAGTTACCAGCAGACGTCAAAGCAGACGACAATGGTTGTAATCTTGGTCATGTACTTTCAATGCCACTCTTCCACCATAGTCGACTAGGACCCCTGTTTTGGTCCGGGGAATTTTTCTGGAACATCCTGATAAGAATTAGCTATGGGTTTTTATTGCAGTAAAGGTATGCATGTCGAGTATACACATCAGAATTACCTTAATGAGGCGATTCTTAAGTATACACATAATAAACAGAAAATCATTACGATAACGCAACCGTGCGACAGAGTGCATTTTTCACATCGCCAAAATGACTACTTTTCTGATGAAATCCTTGATATATATTTTTTTAATGTTCATATCATAGGTTGGGGGTGCTCGTTAGAACCGCCTCAGTGAGGCGGTTCTAACGAGTACCCACAACCTTTGTCTCGGAGCAGAAATAAGAAAAATAATGTATTCCCCCGTAAAACCCAGTTTTCGCTGTATAAAGTTGGGTGTAGGGGGGTGGGGTCTTTATTTCACGGACATGTTCATGTGATGTACATGTATATACCGTGTCTTCTCAGTAGTATCACCTCAATGAGGCGATTCTAATGAGTGCACAGAACACAGATCACGAAAACACGTCTATATAATAATGAACACCATTATACGCCACTTTTATACAATAAAACTGTGGTTTATAGGGGTATAACGTTTTTTTTTTTCTTTTTGTTCTTCGAACACATAAATCTTCTTCTTTTCAGTCTGTCTTATAGGACATGTACAATGACCACTGTTCATACTATTTTCACGTTTTTTCCCGTCTTATATGATGCCTTTTGGGTGATGTGAGTTTATTGGTTAATTTAAAAGGCCTTGAACGGTTTTCTCGTCAGTCGACCGCTATACGCTACAGAGAATAGAACAGTAGCGAATCTCAGAGGCCGGCGTAGGTAGATTTAAAAACATTTTTCTCGTGCCAAAATTCGATGGGACTATAATTCAAAGATGAAAATGCCTGTCGAGTCTGAATTTCATGCTTTTGACACAGCCTGTTTGATAAAATTCACCTTTGAAAAATAGACAGATATGAAACTTTGTGCGCATTTCTTTCCGATGAAATACAAAACAAACACGATTCTCAGCAAAAAGTGTGTATAAAAATGCGG
>OY757020.1:139110306-139141480 GCA_963580285.1 Lucinisca nassula
CACCCATTTCTTACCGTGAACCAATCGGATTACTTGATGCAAATTGTTCATGCAAGCTCACAAACTGAATGGCAAATAGTGCAGATCCTGATCTGATGGCATTCTGATCTGGATCTGCACTGTTTGTAAAGGTAGGGGTTGTCTTGAAGAGCAGGATAAGGTTAAAGACACATTTGTTTTCCTTATATAAAATGGGTGGCCTGTCTAATGATCTCCAATAAACATTTCCTTCGGACCATAGTGCACATCAAAGGCTTATCTTATCTAAGTGATTATGAGGTGATTATGAACAGATTTCTTGTTTAATAGGGGGCTCAATAAGGGTACTTGAGTGATAGTATAATTTACTGTGATTGTTTTCAGCAACATATTGTTTAAACAACTTCTTGTTTATTTTAAAATAAAGTAAAGAACAACACTGATATCCATTGTTTCCTTTACTCAAAAGTGCAAAGAAGTAAACAAACAAGGTAAATGAATTGATTAACCTCAAAATTTAATCAATCAATTTACCTGTATTTATTTATTTATTTTGGTTGAAAGTATCTAATACACAAATCATATAATGTCTAAAACATTAGCATTTTATAGTTTCAGTCAAGATGGAACTATAAAATGTTCTTTGTTTTAGACACAATCATATCAGAAAAGAGAGAAAAAAAAAAGATTTTTTTAAGATTTTACTTTTCACCTTTTCAAGTTTAAAACTAACAAACACAATTAAATTTATTTTTCTTATTTATATTGCAAACATAGGTTGTGGGTGCTCGTTAGAGCCGCCACATTGGGGCGGTTCAAACGAGTACCCACAACCTATGACTCAATGAGACAATTCTAACGAGCACCCGCAACCTATGACTTGGAGCAGAAATAAGGAAAATAATGTATACCCCATTAATTCCCCATTTTCTCTATCGAAAGTTGGGTTTAGGGGATGTTCCTTTTTCCTCAAAAACATATATTGTGTGTCTCGTTAGAACCGCCTCATGGAAGCAGTTCTAACGAGCAGTCATACTGTAAAAACAAATTTTGGGTACTCGTCTGAACCGCTTCGGCGAGGTGGTTCTAATGAGTATCCACAATATATGTTTAGCGCAGAAATAATAAAGTTATCAGGATTTTATCTAAAAAAAATCATTTTTGGTTGAAAAAATTTACCAATATATTTGAAATGGCATTTTATGTAATGATTATAAATAATGGCTACTAAATATAAAATCGGAAAAAAGAGCTGCTGTTTCTTCCATGCAAATCAAAATAAGGACTTAAGTGTAAATGAATAGATGTAATTTGTCAAAGTCATATCCCTAGGTAATTTATTACCCTCTCTTGGTCCCCTACCTGTATGACAGCCTGAACACCCCAAGTATTTTTAATCTCAATGCTGGATTCTTTAATAAACGGTCACCAGGATGTTATGTAATCGAAAAATGTGTCTTTAAAGGCATTTATTCTGTAACGGTAGAACACACCGTGTGTCCATAATTGTTTTATTGCCCCCTGTGATATACTGACTATAGCAGATCAAAGGCGGCCCTTAATAGGGTGATAGTAGCTCTTGTTGAATCCCCTGACTGAGACACTTAAGGGGAAAATCAATAATGTACACCAGTCAACAGTAAGTAATTTATTGATTTTCCCCAAGGCGGCCCCTTACCTGTTGAAGACAGAAGTCTTCTCTTCAGTGAGCACTGAGGGCTACATAATATTATGTAATGAAATGATAGTCCTCAATAATCAAGAATAAATGCCTTTAATCTCTCTTGGTGGTCTGTCGGTTTTGTGCCTCACTCTGCGCACACCCCAAAGCCAGATTTTCGATTCCATGACATTTGCTCACAAGACAATTGCTCACAAGACAATTGCCCACAACCTTAATGGAAAATAGGACAATTGCTCACAACACTATTTGTTCATTATTTTATTTTTATTTTGAAAGTCTTTTATTTATATTTTCTATGGTTTATGGGAACCATTTCCTTCTGTAAGTAGTATGTACATGTAACAGTTAATCAGCTAGATTTCAACTACTACTGAATTGGTGATAACTTAAAAATCAGTAGTTGGATGGAATGATAGCCAACTCATCACTTAACTATAATGAGCAGTAGTCAGCTTAAATTATCAATATTATATGTTAAGCAGCTTGATTTTGATCGATTGATTGATCTGAGGTTTAATGTCCCCGTCAACACTATATATGTCATTTTGAGGCGTTGTTTCCAATTTTGTTGGCTTTTAATCCGACATTGAGTTGAAATGACATCCCAAGCCCTGTCGCCCAATTGAACCAATCATGTTTATAAGCATGCACGGTCGGGTTCGCACCGCTTTGCCTGGGGAGGCTTGGCTCATTTAAGCGGTTTACCAGTAGTCTTGTGCGGTGGGTTGCAGCTCTGCGTGGAGGCACCATGCAGCCCATCTATTTCTTCAAGCCCCGATGGGTGGGGGCCGTGAAGCAGCTTGACAAATATAATCATCATTAGTCAAAATCAACCATTATTTAATTATTTATTTTTGTTTCCAACGTTTTATAATCATTCATTTGATCTCCTTAATCAATTAAATGTTAGCTTTTATTACATGTATCCCCTAAAATTGGTGATATGATTCAATTTAATTACTTAATGTTTCAATTATTAGTAACTAGTTGAAATCCAATTATCACTAATTAGTTGAAATCCAAAGGAAAAAATAGTTCACATAAATATAGATGATATAAAAATAAAATAATGAAGAAAATGTGTTGTGAGCAATTGTCCTATTTTCGATTAAGGTTGTGGGCAACTGTCTTGTGAGCAATTGTCTTGTGAGCAACTGTCTTGTGGGCAATTGTCTTGTGAGCAAATGTCTGCGCACCAGATTTTCTCATGAGACACGGCTCAGAATCAAAGCACAGGCTGGTCAATTAGTGTCTTTTTGGTTTAAGTCCATCAATTCCTGTACTGTAAGCAAACAGTAAAGACCCTGATCAGACGCCGCGGTCTTTACTGTTTGCCAATGTCCCATCTGATGCGCCTAGTCAATGTTTTACAATATGATTTCTTTTCACAACACTCTGACGTCACAACGACAAGAATAGCGTGGCATTGGCACCTTTATTGCCCAAAAAAAATGAAAAATTATGATGAAAAATTGTGATATTTTTCTTATTTCTGCTCAAAATATAGATTTTGGGCACTCGTTAGAACCGCCTCATCGAGGCGGTTCTAATGAGTACCCACAATCTATATTTTAGAGCAGAAATAAGAAAAATATGGTATACCCCCGGAAACCCCAGTTTTACTATATAAAAGTGGGGTTCAAGGGGTCAAAATTATATAGGCGTGTTTTCGTGATGATCAGCATAGAAGAGCCTCTGTGCTAAGTAACTTGGGGTCGATTGTTAAACAATCGACCCAAAAGTACAGTGAAATTCCGCGATAAAGACCACCTAACATTACGATAACACACCCGTGCGACATAGTGTATTTCTCCCATCTCCAAAATGGCTCCTTTTCTGCTGAAAATCCGTGATATTTTTCTTATTTATACTGCAAACATAGGTTATGGGTGCTCGTTAGAACCGCTTCAATGAGGCGGGTACCCACAACCTATGTCTTGGAGTAGAAATAAGAACAATAATGAATACCCCCGTAAACCCAGTTTTCTAATTATAAAGTGGGGTTTAAGGGGTGTTCATTTCACAGACTTGTTAGCGTGATGAATTACGACTAATTCTGTCTTAAAAAGCTTATTTAGAAGGGTGCAGTTATTCTTTCTTCGCGTTTTCTGCATACAATGACCTCTGGTGAGGGACCACCCTTGGGACTGTTAAAAAGAGGTCTTTAAGGAGGTCTTTACATAGGAATTTTACTGTGCACACCACTTTAAAGCTAAGCGTTAGTCTATTTTGTTGACTGTAATCATTGTAACTAATTTCATTTCCATCTACAGTACATGTAATTTGTCCATTTCGTAAATGTCATCGTAATAAATTCTATTTTCCAAGAAATTAGTCCTAAGAAATTACTTTTTTATCTTGTTATGTCAATGAGTCTGTATTATGAACACACTAGAGCTACCCAAATACCATTTCCCCGCCCCCCCCCCCCCCCCCCCCACGGACCCCCCCCCCCCCCCACACACACACACACACCCAACACACACACACACCATATTTGTTTAAACGGGGTATATACAAGACTGTAAAGTTCAACCTGTAGTAAACGAGTACTTATAGCAAACACACGAAGTGTTTGCTTTACTGTAGAGAGGCTGGAACAACATACTTAGGCACCCAAATCTCGCCTGGAATCTCGTTCAATTTCTCATGATAATCTGCCATCTTTACAGAGTTCATGAGAATTGTATTCACATCCAAAAATTGCTTCTCAAAACCCCAAAGGAGTCAAATCCCATTACAAAAGAAACACAAAAAGCGTCGAAATAATTTTAAAAAGCTCTTTTCGAAGACCGTTGCATCAAACGATGAAGTTCGATCGCGGGAATTTTCGAAACTACGTCGCACTGAGCCGAAAATGTTAGCTGGTTAAAACCAAGCACCGCGCTTGGACCAACGAGTTACCGGAGCATTTACCGGAGAGGGAAGCGCTTATCGTCTAGCCATGCAGCAATTACAACTTTTCACAAATTATTGCTCGGGTATAAAATAAAGCCCTGGGTATAGTAATATTTAGATAGCTGCGGATTTCTACTTTCGAGAGACCGTTGCACCAAACGCTTAAGTTTGGTCGCGGTAAAGTTTCGAAACTACGTCACGCATTTATGAAATGAAACGTACCGCACTGAGCCGAAAGGGTTAGCCGGTAAAATCCAACACCGCGATTAAACCCATGAGTTACCGTAGCATTTACCGATGCATTTTCCGGAGCTTCTCGGTTGGGAGGAAAGCCCTTCTCGTCTGACCAAGCACTTAAAACTTTTCATAAATATTCAGGGGTGTAGAATAAAGCCCCGGATATAGTAAGAAACACAATGAGCTATCTGGCTTCCTGTGGATTTCTACCTTCCCAAGATTTACAAAATGATAATGAGCCCCAAATCCATAACCTAACGCTAGTGCTTCAGGATACTTTAGTGCCCATGCTGCAAAGTTATTGGGTTACCCTATCTAATTTTTTTCCCAAGAAGTGCACACAGGAAAGACACTGGAACATGATCATGCTAAGGTTATGTGCATAGCGGCGGTGAAGCTCAAACAATTGTTTTGGGTTTAATGACACGTCAACCCTGGTGGGTCATTTCGAGTCGTCTCCCAGAGAAAGGGACTAAAGAGATAGGGGAGGTAGTAGAGGAGAAGAGAGGTGGGGGGATGGGGGAGGGAGAAAGGGGAAAATGAATAAAAGTGTAGGCCTTGCCCAACTGTGTCAGTCAATATCAGTTGGACTCCCGTCACCTATGTCTCACAACGAAACATATCAAAAACTTATAAAAACAGTTTTATGTAGTTCAGGGAAGATCCCTTTTGAAGCCCTCAAGGATCTCAGAGGTGACATTATTCTCTGGGAGTTGGCCCTTAAGTCTGATGCCCGTGCAAATGAAGGAGAGTTGACAGAAGATGTCGGTCCATATACTCCGGGTAGTATCCCCTACTGTTCGCCGCTTTTGGGTCGGAGAACCTGCAAGCATGGATGTCCACTTAGCCCAGAGATACGTGTAGATCCCAGCATTGACAACTTGATGTCAATGCTGGTGAGTTTGCCAGCCAAGATGCTGTATCACTTGGGAGTTAATTCGGGTCGTGTGGTAGTCATCTCTGACAAATGAAGCTACTCGCCGTTGCACAGTCTCCAGCTGCTGGATACTATATGTGGGCCCCGTACTGATGGGCATAATCCAGGAAAAGTCTAATCATGGTCTCCACCATCATGCTTCAACATCTTTAGACCAGCTGGTTATCTCCCTTCCAAAGAAACGCCAGGCTGCTGTTTGCCTTTTTACAGGTGGATCAAAATGGATTACCATGATATGTGTCTGAAATAAATGATGCCCAGGTACTTTAAAGTCTTTAAGATTGACAGTTCATGGCTGTGTATCTTTAACATGTAAGTTGCTCCAAATCTACGACCAGGTTTCCTGATCATTGCCTTCACTTATATTCTCCATTTTGTTACCTTGACTGTCGCACATTTGGTTGGATTGAGACGGCTTTTGCCAGTCCATAGTCCATTATAGGCATTGCTGTAGTCTGCCAAGATCTCTCATCTGGAACAATCTTCGTCAGATAAGTATGGGAGACAAATTTGCATTAAGCCGCAATAAGTAGCTGGCAAAAAAATGAAGTTATTTCCCTTAGAGTCACTTTCGCAGTTATCGGATTCTCTCTATCTCCTACCTGTACAGCGTAGGATATAATCCTATAATAATGAACTGATTTTTGTTCGTTAAAGTTCTTGGGTGCCTTGCCTTAAATCGGTTTAATTTAGTGACAAAATTCATATCAGGGCGCAAAATACATGCATTTACTCAAATCGTGGGTCGTGATATTGAAACATATTTTTGCATTACTCAACTGGGCATGTAATTCATCACGCTACTAAATGTTAAGATACCAACAATTTCAACATTTCAACATTACTTAGCATTACGAAAACACCCCTTTGTAATTTTGACCCCATTAAACCCCACTTTTAGATAGTAAAACGTGGGTTTACAAGGGTATACATTATTTTTCTTATTCTGCACACCCCCCTCCCCACCCCGCCACATACACACAAAAAGATTACGGGTATAGTACTCATTGGAACTGCCTCAATGAAGCAGTTCTAACGAGTTCCCACAATCTATGTTTTAAGTAGATTTGTGAAAAATATCAGAATCTTTTATCAGAAAAGTTGAAAAAATATCAATAATATATGAATAGGGGTGTTTTCGTAATGGGAGGATAGACAACTTCAGTCCATACAAAACTTTAAGCATTTATAAACACTATTAATTTCATGCTCAGATGAGTCGAACATGAACAAGTGTCATAAGCTCAGGTCAGAAATTAAGAAGAGCAATTAATGATTATTATATGATAATTATTATTATCTCAAACAATCATCAGCGGCCGATTCAACCACCTAGTATTTTCATCAGTCGTGTAAACTTTGATCGGACTGCTATATTGTCTAGTCTGTGTCTGCGCGTATTCCTTTATCATTTTAGAGAAGAATCACAGCACAATTGTGCCCCGCCCCTCAGGACTTGAAGAAATAGATGGACTGTATGAGTCTTACATGCAGAGCTGAAACCAACCGCACACGAGTACCGGTAAACCGCTTAGAGGGTCTAAGCCTGTTCAGACAGAGCGTGCTTGCAGAGCTAAAACCGATCGAATATGTTCACTAGTAAACAGTGTAGATCCTGATCAGATAAATCGGGACATACACTGTTTGTAAATGTTGGGGCTGTCTTGTTCTGCAAGATCAGTGTTAAAATGGGCACACATCACGCAATCATGCCTATATAATTTTGACCCCAATAAACCCCAATTTTATATAGTAAAACTGGGGTTTACAGGGTATACATTATTTTTCTTATTTCTGCTTCAGAACAGATTGTGGGTACTCGTTAGAACTGCCTTGCCGAGGCAGTTCTAACGCTTACCCACAATGTATATTTTGATCACAAATATGAAAAATAGCACGATTTTTATCTGAAAAAAAAAAATCGTTTTGGGTGGATTACGAGTGCCCACAATATACTTTTTGAAAAGAATTAGGAAAACGTCCCAAATTACTATCAGGCAAATCCTGAAAAATGGTCTATAATCTAACATAAGTATGTTATCCCTATTAGTGATATTTTATGACTGAGTCGTCTACTGTCTTATTTAACTAACAAGTTTTGACCCATATATGCCAAGCGTCCCTTTTGGGAGGCATTCGCAAGCAGTGTAAACCATATAATGCACCACAGAAATTGGTGTCTGATCAAAGTATACACTGGTTGCTTATTCTACATATTTTTGTGAAACTTTTGACAAAGAAAAGAAATCGTTTTAACACTCCAAACATCGGAAATGGACAATTATAAACTTTATACCTGGATGGATTCCTTTGCCATTGATGGGTTAAGATATTCGGTAGCCTGACCATAAACTGTTTATTGTCACTTTTATATACTCTAATTATTGGTTGTCTTTCAAGGTGTCCTTAATCAGTGAAATCAATTTTTCGGGTATTCAATCCCAAGAGTCTTATTTTTTCTTTTAATTCTGAAATTGTCATATCCTTAGATTTCTCATTTTCTTGTGGTAATTGCTGATATTTGTGGTGTGCAGTATTTATTTCATTTGTTATTCTGCTTTTTTTAAGTTTTGATTTTCAGCCTTTTCTTTCTTTTTTTTTCAGTTGTGATTTTCAGCCTTTTCTTTCTTTTTTTTTCAGTTGTGATTTTCAGCCTTTTCTTTCTTTTTTTTTCAGTTGTGATTTTCAGCCTTTTCTTTCTCCCAAAAGTCTGAAATTTCTTTTGCAGATTACACCGCAAAAACAAAACAAAACAAAACAAAAAAAAAAAAAAAACACGAAAAGTTTAGGATGATAAACTTGGTTATTTTCTTATTTCTGCTCAAAATATAGACTGTGTGTACTCGTTAGAACTGGTTGTAACGAGTACACACTATCTGTTCTAGTTTAGAGAAGAAGTGAGAAAAAAATAAGTTTTACCCCTTTTTAAACCCACTTTTTATAGTAAAACTGGGGTTTATAGGGGTAACCTTATTTTTCTTAATTCTGCTCTAAAATATAGATTGTGGGTGCTAATTTACGCACAATTTATATTTTGAAAATTAGAAAAATATCACAATTTTTCATCTGAAATTTTTCCTTTGTATAGGTGTGTTTTCATTATGTAAAAGTTTTTGAATTCATGTCTGCAACTTTGGGTCAACAAATTGTTAATGAGCCAATATGCCAATTAATGATGTCCTTCATGTGATAAGTCCGCCCACCGGGCAAAGCTGCAAACAAACTTCGGCTATGCGAAGGCCTACTAAAAATGATTGCAATAAACTGTCTTTCTTTCTTTCTACCAAAACTGCGATCGGTCACATTTGACCATCACTCGCAGGTGTACATTACATACACACCGGGTTTGCGGGACTGAAAGCCTACACAGTAATCACGTAACTACGGTGGGGGTCGTTAACCCCTTTTGTACCAAATGGAATCTTCCACCTTATACATGGCAGGAGTCCATTTCGAGATTTAGGTGTGTCAGGTTGTGTTTTCTTCAAAACTGATTGTGGAAATGGCATAACTTTTTGCAAACAGTGTAGGCTCTGATCTGTGGCGTCTGATCTGGGCCTGCACTGTTTGTCAAGGTACCCCTTTAGAGGTTTCTGGTACTGAATGGGTTAACCTGCACAAGAGATGGCACAGGGGGCCTCCAGTTAACGTCCCGATCCGAAGGACGGCGCACTTTTTGGCATTCATCCCTGCAAATGATGCCAATGGAGCGTGTTCGGACACCGAAATTACCCACGCTTCCGGGGATCGAACCGGAGGGCTCTAGCATCAGAGGCAAGAGCACTAACCACGGAGCCATCACGCTCCTAATTATCACGCCAAACATCTAATTATGATTTTTCTCAATGCCTTTTAATTTAAATTCTACATAATGGTAGCCAATTGTAGTTTTTTTCTATGTATTATATTCAGCCTTTATATATAAATAACTTAGAGTCTTCTTTCATCCGTCCTTTCTTCTTTCCGTTCGTCTGTGCGCCTGTCTGTCTCACAGTTAGTCATTCGATCTTATTTTATATTTAAGACATGATACAATGCATAACCAAAAATTAAGGAAAACCACGCATTCATTTATTCATTCATTCATTCTTTCTTTCCTAAGTTTTACAGCTTTTCGTCACATACTATCATGCAGATCCCGAGTTCTTTCTACAGATGGAATAAATTAATTAATTGATAAATAAATAAATAAATAAATAAATAACGTTATGAGACTGTGCTAAAGTAAATTTCTACCCATGACTATCTTGTCCTGCTGGCGCTCATGGACTTAGCCATTTTCACGAGAGAAAATGCAGGTGCCGAAAAGCTGACTTCCTTATTTTCAAATCAAAATGGAAGAACTATGGATTTAATTGAGTATAAAATTGTATATATCATTGCAAACTTTAAGAAATTTTCTTCCTAGTCATGACTTATAAAAAAATCAATGAGAAAGTAATAAGTTTTAAATTAGCATTGGAATGTAGGTTCAGGAGCATTTTGCCAAAAGATACATAACATGAATAGGAATACGACTTCCACTTTTCAAACTAAAATGGAAGAACTAAGTCGTTAATTTATTTTTACAAATTTTATATCTAATTCCTTATCAATAACAGAACTTTTTGAAAATAACTTGTAATTTTTTGTCGCATTCTTCTAAAATTGTAATTTAATCAATTCAATACGGCTTTCCTATTAATTTCTATATAATTTTGGTGGTGATGTTTACAGGTAAGTCTGCGGCGACTGTCGCAAATCGATATCGGATATTTTTGTGAAACTACGAGGATTGTTCCCTATGCTGAAGTGTGCAGTATCAGTCATGCTTGAGAGCTTGTGATATAAAAGGCTGTCGTTAGCAAAGAGGTGAAGTCCAGGGCTAATTTTCTGTGGCAGGTCATTTATGCATGGGCAGGAGCATGGCACCTTGAGGGACACCAGATACAGCCAGGGCAATCGTGGAAATCAAGCCTGTGACTAGGTCTGGTTAGCCCCTGTTGGTCAGGAAGCTCTGATTCCACTGTAAGTGGTTTATACAGTATTGTGTGTGAATTCGGGTTTAACGTCGCTTTCAACAATTTTTCAGTCACATCATGACGGTGTCTGGTTGCGACAGGGAACTCAATGTTCACTTTTATAGTGCTGCCTCACTGAAGTATCATGTCCCAGACACATTACATGATACTACACCCAGTCACATTATCCTGACACTGGGTCGACCAGTCCTAGCTCTGTAAGGTCTAAGGCCTAGCCTTGGTCCCTGTTAAACATTTTTGGTTCTCAAAGACCTTTCATTAAGGTAACACACCCTTATGACATAGTAAATTCTTTCATATTCCGAAAACGGTTATTTCTCTGATGAAATTTTGTCCATGTTTCTTAAATCTGCTTTGAGCATAGGTTGTGGGTGCTCGTTAGAACCGCCTCATTGGTGCAGTTTTGACGGGTGACCATGGCCTGTGTCTTGGGGCGGAGATGGGAAGAATAATGTATATCCCAGTAAGCCCCAGTTTTCTCTGTATGAGGTGGGGTTTGGAGGGTGTTCATTGCATGGACTTGTTGATGCGAGTCATAATGTACATGTACACAGACAAGATCTCTGAAAATTCCCTATTCTGAGGGATGCTGCTCCACTTAGGGGATATACAAGGGATGCATGCTAGGGCTAGGTCACTACCTGGCCTGGTCCTAGGATGTGACCTTGGAGATTGGCTGATTTATTGTGTTTACCCTGTTCAGAGGTCTGACCTACATGTATATTGTAGAAAATGATGCCATGCGGTCTGATTTTCAATCGAGATTTTATGTCAAAATACTTGAAGTATTATTTGGACACTTACTTATTCATTTGTATAGAGTGGTTCCAAATCAATCTCAATCAGGTTTAAGAGATGTTATTGCTATTACAGAGTAAAATTTGCCTCTTTCTTCTGAAGCTAAACTGCTCCATCTTTTACCTACAGCAGCCATTATGTATTTATATCAGGTGACCGGTGTCTAGGTAAAGGATGTTACTAAAATTAGATTTTGGCAGGCGCTTAAAGGGAAAAAACCAATACAAACTTCAGAAAATATTACATTTACTTCTGGCACTTTTAGGTATCATCTTTGATTGGAAAATCCTTTTCACCATAAGATAAAGCAATCATTTCTCTTTAATCTGATATAAAAATGTTTATGTCTTTAATTCAAGGATAATGTTTATTTTGGGGTCAAATTGAAGTGGTATACTGAATTTCACAGTTGCTTCCCACATTTCCACCAGAGAAAGGAGTGGGGAATCCTACATGGAACTCTTGTGGGATTGTGGGGAGGCTGGGGATATATAAGTTCCTCCAAACTTTCATGGAGGGGGCCTGAGATCTGACATCCATTGAGAGCAGACCTGTTTTGGAGGTGCTCCTGAAATTTTATTTAAATTTATTTATATTTTAATTCAGTTTAGACTTTAGTTAAGAAAACTGGAATTTATTTCTGCAGGCTAAATTCTGGGCATTTTCTGGAATTTGATTACATTAATTCTTTCCAAAAGCAGATTTTCTTATTTTTTTTTTTCCTTTTATTTATACACTTGTTTCTTCCTTTGACCCCAAGATAACTTGAGAGAAATGTTGGTGTAATTGCCATTGTATATGTAGCTCAAATACACTAGCTGCTATACAGCCCCACCTTTACTTGTCTGAATAGTCTAGTCATAATAATTATGAAAGTTAATTTATTTCCTTTTAAGTTTTAAACATTAAAAATGGTTGAAATTTAAGATCAACTCTTAGTATTCATTTCTTTCCTTTAGTTAAATTAAAGATTGTGTTAATACCGGCTCCATTGGTGCAGTCCCCCATTGCCCTATTGAGATACCAGCACACTAGCTCAGTGGTTATAGTTTCGGTTGCCTGATTGCAACAATTTAATTTCGAATATATATGTATTAGCTGAACATTTCTTCTGGGTCAACAACTGACTCAAAGTAATAATACAACAGCAGGCTTTATTGCTGTTGTGCATGTGATCATCACAGAACCCAGTCGCTTACCCACAGAGATAATAATACAACAGCAGGCTTCATTGCTGTTGTGCGTGTGATCATCACAGAACTCGGTTGTTTTACCACAGAGATAACAATACAACAGCAGGCTTTATTGCTGTTGTCCATGTGATCATCGCAGACCTCGGTCGCTTTACCACAGAGATAACAATACAACAGCAGGCTTTATTGCTGTTGTCCATGTGATCAACCCAGATCTCGGTCGCTACCACAGTCAACGCTACCACTTGACTGATTACTACAGACTCCTGGCGCTTACGCGTTACATTTTTGGTGGCACAGCGGTGGGATTGTGGTCATAACTGCAATCCAGCGAAACGACCTCACGTCTTCACAAACGTTAAGAAAGCCTAAGACCTAAGTACTGCATTGAGAGATAAGATAATGGGCAGACGAAGACTAAACCGAAAACAGAATATAAGTAGAGCAAACTCTGAAATCACTTTAAATGAGGGTGATGCGTCGTCAGATACCGAATCTGAGTCCTCCGTAACCCCACAAGATAGGCACAGTGAGATCTTCACTATCACTGAACCTACACCGGTCACACTGAATAATATGGTACCCACACAAAACAGATTTTCCCCCACAGAAGATGCATCTTCGAGCCAAGGGGCATCTGCAGTTACAAAACCCAATGCAGATGGACACAACATATCCAATGACCCTCAGTCTTGCAGGAGTCGAGAGCAAAGCCAAGGCTTTGGTGATGAGCCCAGGTCCATGCAGGGTCCCGGGACAATGAACACACATTCTATGTTTCAAACTGTCTTGAAGCAAGTTAACCAGCAGAGTGAAACAAGCTTTAGGGCCATTAATGAGTGCATGGCTAGAGTCAATCAGCACAGCGAATCGAACACCAGGGCAATTAATGAGTGCATGGCTGGCACTACCACTCTGATTAAAGATACATGCCAGTCAATGAAAGAATGCATGCTGGGGATGGCAAATATGACTAGAAATAATTTTCAGGAACTTCTACTTGAAGTCAGGGCTCTGAATGGCACAGGCCAAGTAAACCCATCATCAACTAGTGCACAGCAACAGCAATTTACATCTTTGCAATCTTCGGTTGACAGAAGCCTGCCAAGGCAGACAACTGCACAGTATACTAGTCATACGGCGGTTACTTCCCCTGCTCCCTTTCAAGCAAATACACACGTTACACCCAGTAATCTGTGCAGGGTCACATCTTCTAGTACACCAGCCAGTGTTCAAAGCAGTGAAATTCCACCCACTTTTCCAGCCCCTTTCAATCCAAACTCTTTATCAAGAATGAACTCTGCTAGTTTTCAGCCAGTGCCCACCAGCAGCATATTAAGTAGTTCAACAATTCCCCCAAGTGCAACTGTTAATTCTTCAGCTAAAAATCAAACTGTGAGATTACCACCATTTACTGGTAATTCAAGTGATAGCTGGAAAGTTTGGTATGCTCGTTTTACTGTGGTGGCTAATTTAAACCAATGGGACGAAACCACTAGACTTAGTGAATTAATGCAGCGACTTCAAGGCACTGCTGCTGAATTTGTATTTGACGAGATCCCCTCTGACATTTTGACTAGTTACTCTGGTCTAGTTACTGAGCTTGATTCCAGATTCAAATCAGTTGAAATCAACAAAACATTCAAGGTTCAGTTTGGTAAACGACATCAGAAATATGATGAGAGCATTGAAGAGTACGCAGCGGAGCTGAAACGCCTTTACGACAAGGCATATCCCGGGCGTAACCCAGAAATGAGGCGTCAGCTTTTGTTACAGCAATTTTTACTTGGGTTAAGAAATAAGAGTGCGAAATTTGCGGTTGAGTATTATAAGGAACCCAATTCAATTGAAGAAGCTGTTCACCATGTAGTGACATATATCGAGGCGCAAAACTGTCCAAACGCTGATCCATGGGGTAACCCCAGTGCTCGAAAGAGAACCATTCAATTCAATGATAATAATGATGATGATGACTACAACCAAGATGATGATGTTTTCGCTTATGGCCACAATTATGACAGCCCCAACTCCACACGAGTAAGGTCTTCATCCCCAACTGATAGACAAATTCTGCGAAAGGTCAAGGATGCGCAGTCAAAAGCTAATCCCACTGAGACACCCACTACCAACTCCCATGATACTGAGATGCTGCAAAAGATACTAACTTTGGTTGAAAATGCCAACATTGTATCTCAGCCTAGTTTGACCCCAGTTCAGCAGCAACACAGAGGTCAAGGTCATGCAACTGGTCCTCAAAATCAAGGTCATGCCCAATACAGACGAGGCCAAGGTCATTCTCTCAGTCAGGGTCAAACAAACAGTCATGGGATCCAAGGTCACAATCAAAGTTACCACCCAGGTCAAGGTCATCAACAAGGTCAAGGGCAAGGTCAAAATCAAGGTCGACACTCTTCACTGCAGTGTTATCACTGTCAAGAAGTAGGTCACATAAAGCGAAATTGTCCAGTGTTGAAAGCAGACCTGAACAGAAATAATCCTGCAACATTCAACAGAACCCAAAGACCGGTGACAAATACTCCGTTCTACCCACAACCTCACTACAACAAGGATAACATTGATTTAAACTAGCAAGGACCGACTTGTTGGGCCGTCAGGCGGTCTCTTTTGAAAACGGCCAAAAGTTAGATTTCCAAATTTGTTCATTCCCAAATTATCCTGATGATCTGTCCAGACACAGTCCCTCTGTCCAAGCAAAGAAACTTTCTCAGAATGGAGCTAGAAAGCAGTCTTTGACCCTAAACAATGACAAAGCTCAGTCCCCATCTGCTGACCTTGCTGAATCATTTACAAGCCCAAACCCAAATAACATAACTCAACATCCTCCTACTAGTTCTTCAGCTCAATCTGGCCAAAAGAATGTGGAAAATATGATCAGTCAGGTTTCACAGCTGATCCGTTCATATGAGAACTCTGCTCCTCACAACCCTACTACAGCACCCCCCATCAAGCAAACCGACACCTGTTCCAACGGGGATTGTGAGGCAGTAAAGACAGGCACTTTGGGGTCATCTAAGATCAGTGATATCAAAGGTGAGAATACAACTTCGCGGCAACCTTTGCAACCCAATCCTGATGCCAAGAATGGTCATTTGCCCATGAAATCCAGCACGGGGGACCCAGTCATAAAGCCTATAGTCAGGAGTGATGGATTTTATATAAAAGGCTCAATAGAGGGTGTTGACATGACCTTCACTATTGATACTGGGGCTACCAAAACAGTCATCTCAGACAGGGTTTTCTACTCTATTCCTGAGTCCCAGCGGCCAGCTTTGAAGCCCACAAATGGACTGACCGATGCCACAGGTCAACCCCTTCCACAGTTGGGTACGGCCATTTTCAAGCTCAGTCTAGCCCCAGACCTTCAGTTTGAAAGTGACATCATTGTCGCAAACATAGAGGATGAAGGCCTTTTAGGTCATGACCTTTTAACGATAGGAAATGCCCAGTTACGTTATGATGAGGATGCCCTTCAGTTCATGGGTATAAATTTGCCCTGTATAAGAGTGGGGACTGCCCCCAGAATACGAAAAATCCACTCTGCTGATCATTTCATCATTCCGGGCTATTGCGAAAAGCTTATTGACGTATATGTCGAGCGTCTAGAGGACGATAGAGACAGTAGCACCCCCATTTTGTTAGAGCCTAGTCTAGATTTTATGCAAAGATACAGCTTAATCATGGCATCCAGCCTAAGTGACTTGAATTCCAAGGTCACTCATAAGGTGCGGCTATTGAATCCAAACCAATATGACATCCCTATAAACCAGGATGCCACGCTGGGTACTGCTGAGACTGCAAGTGAGATTCTTCCCCTGCTTAGCGATGAGGTTATTTCAGAAGACCTACCGTGTAAAGCTAATCAAAACCCACAGATAAGGGTTCGGCAAGTCAATGAAACAAAAATGCCAGAACATCTTGAGGCCCTCTATCAATCTGCATCCCTAGAACGGTCAGACACAGAAAAGGCGAGAATTGCAAAGACTCTCCTTAAATTCCAAGATACCTTCTCCAGGCATGAATTTGACCTGGGTCTTACAGACTTGATTGAACACACAATAGATGTAAACCATCATCCTCCTATTAAGCAGGCACCAAGAAGGGTACCAGTGGCATTTGCTTCAGAGGAGGAGTCTGTTATTAAGCAGCTCGAACAGCAGAATGTCATCAGGAAAAGCACCTCCCCTTGGTCCAGTCCCATATGCCTTGTCCGGAAACGGTCAGGCAAGGTCCGACCATGCGTCGACTACCGTCGACTGAATGAAATCACAGTCAAGGACGCCTTTCCCCTGCCCAGAATAAATGATTGTTTAGATACAGTGTCTGGTGCAAAGTTTCTGAGCACTTTCGATATGACATCTGGTTTTCATCAAATAAAAATCAGAGAAGGGGACATACCAAAGTCTGCATTCTGCACGAAATATGGGCTGTACGAATACTTGACCATGCCCATGGGTATGTCGAACAGCCCTGCTGTCTTTCAGAGACTCATGGAAATAGCCTTGGCAGGCCTTCAATGGCACACCTGCTTGATCTACCTAGATGATGTACTGGTCTTTGGGTCAGATTTCGACGAGCACATGGATAGGGTAGAAGATGTGTTGAGTAGGATAAAAACTGCCGGCTTAAAGCTGAAGCCTGAAAAGTGCCAGCTACTCCAGACAAGAGTCAATTTCCTGGGCCATACCATATCAGCTGAGGGAGTCCTACCCAACCCTGATAATCTGGCTAAGATACAGCAATGGCCTGTCCCTACTACACCAACACAAGTAAGGCAAATCTTAGGGCTTGGATCCTACTACAGGCGTTTTGTAAAAGGGTATAGTGACCTTGTTCGGCCTCTCACACTCTTGACCCACAAGAAAACCCCTTTTATTTGGAGCTCTGAATGCCAACAGGCCTTTGATACTCTTAAAGCCAAGCTTATGGGATCGGAAATAATGGCATACCCGAAAGATGAAGGGCTGTATGTGCTTGACACAGATGCTAGTGACACACAAATTGCTGGAGTATTAAGTCAAGTTCAGGACGGCAGAGAGCGGGTTATTAGCTATGGCAGTAGGTCACTAAATAAAGCTGAGAGGAACTATTGTATAACGGACAAGGAACTTCTGGCTATTCGCCATTTTGTTGAGTACTACAGGCAGTACCTGTTAGGACGCAAGTTTCTTGTTCGTAGTGACCACAACAGCTTGATTTTTCTCTTTCGGCTAAAAGAGCCAAAGGGGAGAATTGCCCGCTGGATAGAGATCCTTTCTGCTTTTGACTTCAGTATAGAGTACAGAAAATCCTCTCAGCATGCAAATGCAGATTCCCTCTCTCGGTGCCCAGACCCATGGGACTGCCATTGTCCAGAGCCTGACAACTTAGAGTCACTTAAGTGTGGTCCTTGCAGCAAGTGTACTAAGAGATTTAAGGAAATGCAAGGCTTGTCTGTGACATCAGATACTGATGAGCCTGGAAATTTAGATCCAACAACACTGGATAGTATTCGAGCTGTTAGTACCAGGGCTCATCCTGATCATAATCTCACAGATGCCCAAACTGCTGAGCCTCAAGACACTACTTTTAACCAGTGGTTAACTGAACAGGATCTTGTGCATGTGCAAAAGTTGCAAGAAAAAGATCCAGATCTATTTCCAATCATATGTGCCCTCAGAATAGGTCAGAGACCACCACACTCTGATATTGTGGCACACAGTCCTGCTGTGAGATTTTATTGGAGTATCTGGAACTCCTTGTCACTGAAAAATGGCTGCTTGTACAGGACATTTTACCGCCAAGATGGGACAGGAAGTCATTTTCAGTTCATTGTTCCGAGAGGCATCCGAC
The DNA here is from genome assembly GCA_963580285.1 of Lucinisca nassula. NCBI lineage: Eukaryota > Metazoa > Mollusca > Bivalvia > Lucinida > Lucinidae > Lucinisca > Lucinisca nassula. The sequence continues at coordinate 139,128,904 of OY757020.1, forward strand.
AGGAAATTTTACAACAGATGCACAACTCGTTGCTCTCCGGACATTTAGGTCGGAAGGAAACGCGCGAGAAACTGTTACAGAGATTCTATTGGTTCAATGTTCGTGAGGATGTACACATGTGGGTCCTTAAGTGTGACACTTGTGCCTCCATCAAGGCCCCATACAGAACACCAAAGGCTCCTCTGGGCAAAATGTTAGTTGGTGCTCCTCTTGACAGAATCTCTGTTGATTTTCTTGGCCCACTTCCAGTGACCCCTCGCAATAACCGCTACGTCCTTGTGGCCACAGATCATTTCAGCAAATGGGTATTTGTTTGTTTGTATTGGAGTTTAACGGCCCAGTCAACACTATTTAGGTCATTTTTGAGCCGGTCAGTTTACCTATCCACACTTTCCTGGGCAGGCTTATACGTAAGCGGTTAACCAGTACAGTGCACATTCTTTCGCCAGAAACTGACAACTGCCCTTCTTGAATCAGCGGAAGGGAGAGAATGACCGTAGAAAAGATTTCATGATCAATCTCCACGAAAGAATGTTGCCGACCCCGGCGGGAGTCGAACCCGCGTCCTCCTGATCACCAGTCAGACGCGCATCCGACTGAGCCAACGAGGCCGGCTCTCAGCAAATGGGTAGAAATTATGGCGGTACCAGACCAGTCTGCCAAGACATGTGCTAACAAACTCCTTAATGAGGTTATAGCCAGGTATGGTTGTCCCCTGACTATCCTATCTGACCAAGGCGGAGCTTGTGAAAGTTCAATATTTCGTTAACTTTGCAAGTTATTAGAGATAAAGAAGACACGTACATCACCAAGAAATCCCAGATGTAACGGTCAGGCAGAAAGGTTCAACCGTAGCCTCCTACGCATGATCAAGGCATATCTCCAGGGAGAACAAACTGACTGGGATTTAAATCTGGGATGTCTTGCGGCTGCTTATCGGGCTAGTCCATCAGAGTCTACACACTTGACACCAAATCTCCTGTTTCTGGGAAGGGAGGTTCGTTTACCAGCAGAACTGATGTACGGAGGTCACAGTAATATCTTCAGTGAAATCCAGAGCTACGGTGACTATGTGGAACATCTGAAGGCTAGAATTCAACATGCCCATGCAGTGGCCAGAAAACATCTCTTAGTGAGTGCTAAAAGACAGGCTGAAATATATGACGCCAAACTGTCTCTGCACCACTATAAAGTGGGAGACCTAGTGTGGGTTGCACTAGAAGGCTGTAGGCCAGGTCTGTCACCCAAATTGCAAGCTTCCTACCGGGGACCTTGCATAATTGTACAGAAGTACAATGATCTTGACTATAAGGTTCAGTTGTCTCCTTTTGGATTACAGTCTGTTTTACACCACAACAAACTCAAGCCCTATGAGGGAGACAATGCACCAGAGTGGACACAGCTAGTACGAACTAGACTGTCACCACAGTTGGGGACACAGTAGAACAATTATCCAATGCCACATGTAAATTGTAGGATTTCCAGTTGGTATTGACAAATATAGTGTTTTTTTTTATGATTGTTTTTTTTATTTTTCTTGTGGTTAGAAGTATTAAGTGTCCACGAGAAGCCATGAACCCATGGTCTGATGGGAGAACATCAGAAGACAGAAGAGATTCTTTTATTACAGTCCCCAGCCTGTGGTCTGATGGGAGAACATCAGAAGACAGAAGAGATTTTTTTATTACAGTCCCCAGCCTGTGGTCTGATGGGAGAACATCAGAAGACAGAAAGATTTTTATTACAGTCCCAACCTGTGGTCTGATGGGAGTACATCAGAAGACAGAAGATTTTTTTATTACAGTCCCCAGCCGTGGTCTGATGGGAGAACATCAGAAGACAGAAGAGATTTTTTTATTACAGTCCCCAGCCTGTGGTCTGATTGGAGAACATCAGAAGACAGAAGAGATATTTATTACAGTCCCAACCTGTGGTCTGATGGGAGTACATCAGAAGACAGAAGAGATTTTTTTATTACAGTCCCCAGCCTGTGGTCTGATGGGAGAACATCAGAAGACAGAAGAGATTTTTATTACAGTCCCAAACCTGTGGTCTGATGGGAGTACATCAGAAGACAGAAGATTTTTTATTACAGTCCCAGTCTGTGGTCTGATAGGAGAACATCAGAAGACAGAAGAGATTTTTTTTATTACAGTCCCCAGCCTGTGGTCTGATGGGAGGACATCAGAAGACAGAAGAGATTTTTTTATTACAGTCCCCAGTCTGTGGTCTGATGAGAGAACATCAGAAGACAGAAGAGATTTTTTTATTACAGTCCCCAGCCTGTGGTCTGATGGGAGAACATCAGAAGACAGAAGAGATTTTTATTACAGTCCCAAACCTGTGGTCTGATGGGAGTACATCAGAAGACAGAACATTTTTTTTATTACAGTCCCAGCCTGTGGTCTGATGGGAGAACATCAGAAGACAGAAGAGATTTTTTTATTACAGTCCCCAGCCTGTGGTCTGATGGGAGAACATCAGAAGACAGAAGAGATTTTTTTATTACAGTCCCCAGCCTGTGGTCTGATGGGAGAACATCAGAAGACAGAAGAGATTTTTTTTATTACAGTCCCCAGCCTGTGGTCTGATGGGAGAAAATCAGAAGACAGATGTTTTGTTGTTGTTTTTGTCACAGCAGACAGAAGATGAAGTTCCATGCCAGTTCAAGTCCTCAGATTTCTATTACCATTCCTGAACTGATAGGAGAGAATATGAAGAAATAAGAGCAAGTTCCCAAAGAGCAAATTTTATTTCCGCTACCACTCCAAGAGCTGTTCAATATGGAGAAGCACCAGAAGACACAATTTATATATATATTGTCTAATACAAACAGAACTCTTTCTTATCTATTTTTTTATTCCTAGGCTTGCAATCTGTGTAAAAGTGGGGGGTATATACATGGAACTTATCCCACAGAAAAACTTATGGTTGTCCTTTTATTACAGACCATCTATCATGTCTAGAGCACTAGTTACTATTTTCAAAGAGGAAAAGGAAGGAGTTCAAGAGCCATCAACCAGTATGGGCAGCAGTGGCCAAAGCTCAACATCTGAACACCACAGTTTCATCGCAAATGCCAATCCCAGCCCATCCATACGCGCAAACCAGACGATACTGCTTACCCAGGCTGCTAAGGTTATGGAGAACTCCAGATGGTTACAGAGGAATGATGTAAACCCTGTTGGGGTGTTGCTGCATGCTTACATAGATGATATAACCTACACTTTCACACCAGGCATTTGCCTTCAGATGGGCCATAGAAGATAGAATAGCTGCAGACTTGTCAAGCTGATAACCAGGTCTTTCTTTGACGTTGTTTGAACACCACTCCAGGGGAACTATGCTACAAACATTAGGATATAGACTCTTGTACAGACTTAATAGGAAGAAGGGGATAGACAGAATATGTTCAACATACATTTAAGTAGAAAGCAGATGGACATTAGTGAAGAAAAACCATCTATGATATAAATATAAAATGACAATAAAAATTAGCAAATAGGATGCTGTTCCCCTCTTCCTTCTTCCTCCATGCGTGGTCTTGCCAACCCCCAAAACACCCAGATGACATTGAGCAACAATCCATTCTGATGAGACCCAACCCCTCAAAACACCCTGATGACATTGAGCAACAATCTGTTCTGATGAAACACCCTGATGACATTGAGCAACAATCCGTTCTGATGAGACCCAACCCCCCAAACACCCTGATGACATTGAGCAACAATCCATTCTGATGAGACCCAACCCCCAAAACACCGTGATGATATTGAGCAACAATCCATTCTGATGAGACCCAACCCCCAAAACACCCTGATGACATTGAGTAACAATCCATTCTGATGAGACCCAACCCCCAAAACACCGTGATGACATTGAACAACAATCCATTCTGATGAGACCCAAGCCCCAAAACACTGTGATGACATTGAGCAACAATCCGTTCTGTTGAGACCATACTAGCCAATACAAATCTTTATAATTTCAGAAAGAAACATGTCCAAACCAATGAAGTCATCCGAGGAACTAGAGAAGGCAGCAAGACATAAGGGCAGGGCATACGAGTGTCTCCACTGCAGTCGCCAGGGGAACAAGGCAGTTGTGGATGTGAAGTCCCGGGTAGAAGAACACATCCTTAAGTATCACTTAGGACTAGACCAAGCTCCTTTTTACTGCACATTATGCCTCTTTCGGTCTACTGAGAAGAAACCCCTCCTCCAGCATGTGAATCATCACAGCAGACATAGGTCAGAGGCTCTGAAGAAAAACATTATAGATTCAGCACCGTATCTTAAGGAGAGCCAACATCCTTACAAGATGTGCACTGACCAAGATTACAGGCAATTTGGCCAGGAAGAATCGCTTCAATTCTTCCTGAAACGGTCACAGGAGACTCAAGCTAATAAGTCTAAGGATGACCTTCTTGGTAGAGCTTTCCAAGTGGTATTTCCTGATGGTCTTGGAGTAGATGAACTAGACCAGTTGGAAGCCAACACAAGAGACTCACAGCCCCAGCCAAGATCAGTTGATCCAAATGCCTCTTTGACATCGTTGGTAGCGTCCATCATTGCCAACCTACAGAAGGACCCTAATGCACTGCAGCCTCCTCTTGCTATAGAATCTCCTAGGCCAGAGATGAGGATATCACCATTGTCACCACCATTGCAGGGAGTCGGATCATTGCCACAGACCCCTCTTCCATATCCATCATCATCACTACAATCACCCAGGAATACCAGCAAAACCCATGAGAGGCCATTATCAACTCCAACACCTGCATTACCAGAATTTCCAGCCTTCTCACTTGGTGGACAAACAGCTCCTACAGAACCTTTCTGTACTAATTTGCCAAGGCCAGTCCCCTCATGGAAGCCAGCTATATTGTCGACATCTGCTGGCACCATCATCCCTGAACACCCAACCACTTCTCCAGGTTGCCTGTCTCAGCCACTGCTACAATGTTACTCAACAGAGCCTCCCATTTCAACACCAGTTACCACTTCTAGTGCTTTGTCCAACCAGTCAAGCCTTTTCCAGCCCTGGAAGACCTCTGAACATCTCCAGTCCAACCAGACAACCCAGTCACCAAGAACATGTGCCACTCAAACTCCGCCAGCAGAAGTAGTAGAAAATATTCTGCCACAGCTTCTTGGCAATGAAAAGCAGGACAAGGAGGTACAGGAAATCCCTTCAGTGGCACCCGGGCCACAACCACCTACCACAATAGAATTGCAGTCAAAGGCAACCTCTCCGATGCCTTATTTCAACCTCTGTGGGATCAATAAGGAGTTCCAAGACATGATGGAGAGACACAATAAGAAGATATTGGAAGAATTTGACAAAAACACAAGAGCCGTCCGGTGTCTGGAGAAGGCAGTCATCCAGCAAACCAACACTTTCGACCGCCTTCGAGGTAGCCTTAACAGTCTAATAAATACCCTAGAATCCAATGCAAGGGAGTCCAAAAGGCGGGAAGAAGATAGGGAGCTTGAGGAAAGGAGAAGATGGAGAGAAGACAGGAAAAGAAGAACTGAAGACCAGACCGACAGACCAGAGAAGAGAAACAGAATAGAAAAGAGTGAGAATGCAGAGACCAGCCCGCGATTAAGATCGGTGTTAGGAAATTTCAATAAATTTAACAAGAAAACGCAATAAATATGGCATAAAAGAATTGATCAAGTTTATATGGCCTGTCATAAAATGCTAAAGGGAATAAATGTGTGTTTCTTGTTTCCATATGTCATGTTTCCTAATTTCATCTAGGAAACTGTTAACCGTACTTAAGTCCTTTACCCCTTTCCTTCACCCTTTCCTTCCCCCATAGATAAGAAAAACAATGATATAGCCGCCTAAATGGCTGGTATGAAACACGAAACACACAAATATCTCCTTTAGAGTGTGAAATAATAATAATAATAATAATAATAATAGATAAGAATATAAAGCGAAATAACTGAATTTCTCTCTTGGAGAAGAACAAACAGACAGTCACAAAAGCCTCAATACCATTCACGTATCTGTGTGGAACTAGCCATAAAATGGGAAGGACATCGTGAAAATTGGAAGATATCTGAAAAGGATACTTAAGCTCCTTACGATAACACACCTGTGTGACATAGATTTTTTTTTCCACATCTCCAAAATGGTTGCTTTTCTGATGAAAAACTGATATTTTACTTATTCATGCTGCAAACATAGGTTGTGGGTAACGAGTACCCAGGACCTGTGTCTTGGGGCGGGAATGGGAAAAATAATGAATACCCCCATAGACCCCAGTTTCTTCTGTATAAGATGGGGTTCAGGGAGGCTGTTGATTACACAGACTTGTTCACATGACAATAATTAAGTACAAACAGACTTTCAAGTGAATTCAGGACTTTCAAGTGAATTAGAACTTTCAGACAGAATATGAGAAAAGTGAATGAAAACACTGAAAGTGGAATTGAAATAAGGATGATCCTTTACATTGCCCCTATGCAATTTCTGTTTGTATGTGTGAAACCTTAAAATTAAAATTACAAGGAAAGAAATGAGCAGTAAAGAAAAGCTACTGGAATAGATGTGCATTCCCTATCTCTCCCCATCAGTCACCAAACTAGAAGTGGAGGCAGTGACCAAGAAATTCTGCCAGTCCCATTTAAGAATATTAATACATTTGTAACAGTCATTTCCCCTCTGTATTTTTTTATCCCCCGCTTTCCCCTCAGTGTTATAGAGACCATTGTTTATTGATGGTTGAAAATGAGAGTGCACAATTGTTTCTGTAGTATGGTAACAATTTATCTGGATTAAAATAGATTCCTCACTTGGACCAGGAATCCTCAATACTAAATGAAGTTGCTTTTACATGATAATGTGGCGCCTAACATTACAATAACACATCCGTGTGGCATAGTACTTTCTTAAATATCTCTGAAATGATTTTTTTAGGAAAATTTGTGATATGCATCTTATTAATACTCAAAATGATTTTTGTATTCTCGTTAGAATCACCCCAATGGGGCGGTTCTAACGGGTACCCTCAGCCTATGTCTGGGAGAAGAAATAAAGAAAAAAAATGGAAATAATAGTGAATACCCAATGAACCCTGGTTTTCTTTATGTAAAACGGGATTTAGGGGAGCGTTCCTTACTCAGACTTGTAACATGATATAATATATGTATCTATTTAGTGGACGGACTCCTTTTCAGGGAATATTTATTGAACTGTTGAATGTTTCAATTTCTCTCAACCATACTCTTAGGTCTTATGCTTTACTTACATGTCCCAGTTTGGTGGTACTGAGACATGAGGTGAATCATATTTGTTTTGTTTTTTTATTTAATTCAAGGAAACAATGTGCTTTATTGCAAATATTCTCAAGGAATTGGAGTCGGTTCATTGTAATTATGGAAAAACCAGAGTTCTCGTTAACTCCATATTGGGAGTAATTTACTCCAACTTTTCATTTCTGGCTCTAACTTTTTGTGGAGTCAGGGATGAAAAGTATGGCAAAACTTCTGGAGGACAGCATTCTACTTCAAAATCCTTTTGAGAACTCTCCTAGAATATACATGAAACAGCCTGATATTGTTGTATATTCTGGATAGGCCAAGCTTGGCTAAAAAAAAAAAAAAAAAAAAAAAAAAATAGTTTTCAGGCATTTGCTTGATGAGACAAACACACACTCCTTTTTATGAAAAAGTTATTGTATGTTAGGCCATATGAATCTTGTTATGCCTGGCTATAGTACATGAACCTGGATGCCTTGTTGATGAAACTTGTATTCACAGTGTGATGACTGATATGATCATTTAAGAGCCATGACTTTATAGCATTATATTGGGATGACATAGTTGTTATGGCACAATGAGCATTATAGTGCCTCATGCATGATAAGCAGCTCTGTAGTGAAGTGATACGCACATTCTTGAGCCAGCGATTGATGGCATTATACTGGAAGGTAATTTTTATGGCATAGCAGGGAGATTCTTTATTAATTAACGGTTATGTTTTAAAATTATTGACTAGACTAGTATTAAGTACCTGCTACTTTTGTGTTAAGGCGTCCTCATCATGCAACTGTAACTCAGCTGCTCATTAGGGAAGCTGAGTCTGCCTGTCTGACAAGCATTCTTCTACTGATAGTTTTTGTGTTAAGCAGGAGCTATTAACACAAAAGTGGGGGGTAAATGTAAGGTCTAAGGCCTAGCCTTGGTCCCTGTTAAACATTTTTGGTTCTCAAAGACCTTTCATTAAGGTAACACACCCTTATGACATAGTAAATTCTTTCATATTCCGAAAACGGTTATTTCTCTGATGAAATTTTGTCCATGTTTCTTAAATCTGCTTTGAGCATAGGTTGTGGGTGCTCGTTAGAACCGCCTCATTGGTGCAGTTTTGACGGGTGACCATGGCCTGTGTCTTGGGGCGGAGATGGGAAGAATAATGTATATCCCAGTAAGCCCCAGTTTTCTCTGTATGAGGTGGGGTTTGGAGGGTGTTCATTGCATGGACTTGTTGATGCGAGTCATAATGTACATGTACACAGACAAGATCTCTGAAAATTCCCTATTCTGAGGGATGCTGCTCCACTTAGGGGATATACAAGGGATGCATGCTAGGGCTAGGTCACTACCTGGCCTGGTCCTAGGATGTGACCTTGGAGATTGGCTGATTTATTGTGTTTACCCTGTTCAGAGGTCTGACCTACATGTATATTGTAGAAAATGATGCCATGCGGTCTGATTTTCAATCGAGATTTTATGTCAAAATACTTGAAGTATTATTTGGACACTTACTTATTCATTTGTATAGAGTGGTTCCAAATCAATCTCAATCAGGTTTAAGAGATGTTATTGCTATTACAGAGTAAAATTTGCCTCTTTCTTCTGAAGCTAAACTGCTCCATCTTTTACCTACAGCAGCCATTATGTATTTATATCAGGTGACCGGTGTCTAGGTAAAGGATGTTACTAAAATTAGATTTTGGCAGGCGCTTAAAGGGAAAAAACCAATACAAACTTCAGAAAATATTACATTTACTTCTGGCACTTTTAGGTATCATCTTTGATTGGAAAATCCTTTTCACCATAAGATAAAGCAATCATTTCTCTTTAATCTGATATAAAAATGTTTATGTCTTTAATTCAAGGATAATGTTTATTTTGGGGTCAAATTGAAGTGGTATACTGAATTTCACAGTTGCTTCCCACATTTCCACCAGAGAAAGGAGTGGGGAATCCTACATGGAACTCTTGTGGGATTGTGGGGAGGCTGGGGATATATAAGTTCCTCCAAACTTTCATGGAGGGGGCCTGAGATCTGACATCCATTGAGAGCAGACCTGTTTTGGAGGTGCTCCTGAAATTTTATTTAAATTTATTTATATTTTAATTCAGTTTAGACTTTAGTTAAGAAAACTGGAATTTATTTCTGCAGGCTAAATTCTGGGCATTTTCTGGAATTTGATTACATTAATTCTTTCCAAAAGCAGATTTTCTTATTTTTTTTTTTCCTTTTATTTATACACTTGTTTCTTCCTTTGACCCCAAGATAACTTGAGAGAAATGTTGGTGTAATTGCCATTGTATATGTAGCTCAAATACACTAGCTGCTACACAGCCCCACCTTTACTTGTCTGAATAGTCTAGTCATAATAATTATGAAAGTTAATTTATTTCCTTTTAAGTTTTAAACATTAAAAATGGTTGAAATTTAAGATCAACTCTTAGTATTCATTTCTTTCCTTTAGTTAAATTAAAGATTGTGTTAATACCGGCTCCATTGGTGCAGTCCCCCATTGCCCTATTGAGATACCAGCACACTAGCTCAGTGGTTATAGTTTCGGTTGCCTGATTGCAACAATTTAATTTCGAATATATATGTATTAGCTGAACATTTCTTCTGGGTCAACAACTGACTCAAAGTAATAATACAACAGCAGGCTTTATTGCTGTTGTGCATGTGATCATCACAGAACCCAGTCGCTTACCCACAGAGATAATAATACAACAGCAGGCTTCATTGCTGTTGTGCGTGTGATCATCACAGAACTCGGTTGTTTTACCACAGAGATAACAATACAACAGCAGGCTTTATTGTTGTTGTCCATGTGATCATCGCAGACCTCGGTCGCTTTACCACAGAGATAACAATACAACAGCAGGCTTTATTGCTGTTGTCCATGTGATCAACCCAGATCTCGGTCGCTACCACAGTCAACGCTACCACTTGACTGATTACTACAGACTCCTGGCGCTTACGCGTTACAGCTCTACCCCGTAAATCTGAGTGCCAAGCGTGGAGCAGCTAGTACCTTTTTTAACGACTTTGGTATGTCGCGGCCCGGGATCGAACCCGTGACCTCCCGTTCCCCGGAGCGGACACTCTACCAACTGAGCTATCGGGGCCGGTAGGTTTATACAGTAAAATTCAGCTATTAAGACCACCTAAAATTAAGTCTTATTCTGCTTTTAAAAGCCTATTTAGTACGCTACAGTTATTCTTTCTTTGTATTGTCTGCATACAGTGTCCTCTGGTCAGAGAGCACCTTTGAGAGTGTTCAAACGTTTGAAGAGTCCCAAAGGTGGTCTTAATTAGGAATTTAACTGTTTTGTGTCGTGTCTGAGCTTGACAGCACTCAAACCATTCATGTGGAACTTTGTCAAACACATTGTCAAGAGCGACTCTCTCTCTCTCTCTCTCTCTCTCTCTCTCTCTCTCTCTCTCTCTCTCTCTCTCTCTCTCTCTCTCTCTATTTACTGAATTAGGTCACACTTGACTATTGATTGCAGGTGTACATACATTTGAAATTTGATTTACTGCATTAGGTCACACTTGACTATTGATTGCAGGTGTACATACATTTGAAATTTGCAGGACAAACGCCTACTTGGTAATTATGTCATTATGGTAAGGATCTTTAACCTGCAGAGGGGATGATTCTTTCTGCTCAGGGAATCTCCAGTTAACGTCCCGAGTCGAAGGACGTTGTGGCATTCATCCCTACAAATGATGCCAGTGGAACATGTTCGGATACCAAACTTTATTGTCACTGCCTGGAATCGAACCGGGGGTCTCTAGCTTCAGAAGACAGGTGCACTAACCATTTAGCTACCAAGCTAGCACTACTTGTATTTTTGATGTTCTACACCAATATTAACTACCTAAATCCTCCTTTTATAAGATACACTCTGGTATAGTGTCTCTCGATAAAGATAAATACTCGACCTCTGTAACAGTTTCAATTCAAACAAATGCATCAAAAGTAAATAACATACCAGGCCTATAGTGATGCCCTAAAGCATTTTCATCCAGAACTATTTATCATTGCAATAGTCCTCCCTTATGGAAGCCGATAGGGGACATTTTGACTTGTGACTTTTGAACTTGTGACTTATGACTTGCGACGTCGGAGTTGCATGCCTAATTTTTGCGACTTATGACTTTTGACTTTCGACAAATCTGACGCAGTGGAAGACGGCGGTCAACGACGGTGTCGATCCAGCGATTTTGCTGCTCCTGTATTATATTGTTTGATGAATGCCATTAAGAAGACTTGTTTATGTTTTTTACTCTGTTTTTGTTATCTTTGTATGACTTATGACTTGCGACTTATAACTTTGACTTGTGATTTATGACTTGTGACTTATCACTTTCGACTTATGACTTGTTGACTTTTGGTGCAAACCCGAAAAATATCGGGTAGCGGACAACGGCACCGACAATTCCGGTGTATATTGTTTAGAAAAGCCACTTAGAAGGCCCTGTTTCATGTATTATCAACTCTGTTTTAGTGACAATTTACTACCGCCTGTGTTGTTATGCCCTATTACTTTAGATTCGCGCCAAGAAATTGTCTTAAGTTGCAAGTCAAAACTCAAAAGTCATAAGTGACAAGTCATAAGTCGAAAGTCACAATTCGAAAGTGAAAAGTCATAAGTGACAAGTCAAAACTCATAAGTCAAAATTCATAAGTGACAAGTCATAAGTCTTAAAAATTCACAAAATCAGAGTAAATAACCTACCATATGATCTTTTCGGTGGCATTTTTCAAACAATATAAAACAGAAGGAGAAAAATCGCTTGCCTCACCGGAATCTTAGCCGGCGTTGTCCGAAATCGGCCGTTGCTTGAGGTATGTCAAAAGTCACAAGTAAAAAGTCATAAGTCGCAAGTCGGTAGTCACAAGTCGTTAGTCACAAGTCAAAATGTCCCCTATCGGCTTCCATATTCCCTCGTTTGCGGTAGATGCCAATACCGCAGAGGAGTTCAAAGACCAGCAGATGAGTTCAAAGACTGTACAGTATAGATTGGGGCTCAGAGGTATGTATTTTAGTATACCTCTGCTAATCAGAATGTAAATAGTCAACGCCCCCCCCCCCCCATCCACCACACACACACTTTTTTGTTCAGCCAAATATGACCGACTCAGTATATGAAGATAAATAGGGGTGTAAATGAGTATGTATGCTCAAAAGGCAGTGCCTTTATTTCATATTACTTTAGGTATAAGCGCTTGGTACATGTAGCTCAGATCCGTGACTGGTAATGAGGGGGACGCGGGTTCGATACCAGCCGGGCTCGGTAACAT
>OY757020.1:139141503-139304740 GCA_963580285.1 Lucinisca nassula
TGACAATCCCAAGCTTGCTTCCTATAGTAGTCTATATATCAGGGAAGTTTAGAAAGGACAAACCATTTAATAGGAATAGTTAACGTTTCATATTAACGTAGTTTGCTCATTGACAATCCGTGACCACACATACCCAATTCCAATGTGTATACTAAATTTGAAGAAGTTTCATTAAAATATTTCATAAAGTAAAGGCATAAGAGTACAAAGACCGTTTAATGGGAATGGTTAACAAACATAACTATGTCAAATATTAACGTAATATTATAAGTGTCCAAACACCATTTAATGGGAATTGTTATTGACCATAACTCATCAAAAGCTAACGTTACGTTTGTTAATTTAATCACAAATTCAAAATCCCAAGCATGCTTCCAATAGGGGTCTAGACATCAGTGAAATTTTATACATATATATTCCATTTAGTAAACTAGAAGTAGAGATCAGGAATCGATAAATTAACCCACAGCTCCCATCAGAGACACCAAAGGGAAAGAAACACAAACATGCAGCAACAGACCCCAACGGAAACACCAACAGCGGAAAGCCAAAAGGACGGTTACTTTCCCACAAAATGGCAAAAAGGCTATCCAAAATAAAATAATATAAGAAAAACAAACACCAAAAGACAAATCATAACAAAAATAAACCGCGACAGAAGAACCACTTTAGAACTGTCAGGGGAAATGAATTCCACCGGGGGGGGGGGGTTAAATCGATTTTACGTTGCCATAATCCTCGCCCTTACTTCCATCGCGAAAAAGACAAATAGTTTGTTCAGTACACATGAAGGCCTCCTAACTCATCAGTGCATCATCTCAATGAACCCAAAAATCAAACAACCACAGAGGTGAAACAACGGTGAGGACTCTACCGAAGGCCAAGACAAGCTTCCTACGCTATTACTGGTTACCAAAACTTCATAAAAGACCATACAAAGCACGGTTAATTGCAAATTCTAGCTCTTGCACTACCACTGAACTTTCTAAATTATTAACTTCCTGTCTTACTGCTATTAAAACGCATGTGATTAAATATTGTGATAAATAAAAATCAAAAATGAGATTGTAAATTTTCCTTTTTTGGATGGTGATGTTCCTCGTGCGCCATCCTATGGCGTTTATATTTCGCAATTAATTCGATTTGCTAGAGTGTGTAGTCATGTAACTGACTTCAACACTCGTAATAAATTATTAACGGCTAAACTCCTTAATCAGGGTTATCGGTACCATAAACTACGCAAAGCCTTTTCAAAATTTTATAGACGCCATTCTGATTTAATTTCAAAATTCAATATTGGTCTGTCTGCCTGCGGTTTTTCCGCTCTTTGCGCTGCGCTTCCTCATGGTCTTGTGGGGGAGAAGCTTGGTGATTTAATTGGGTGGGCTTTTCGCGGAGAGGGTTCTCTCTGTCTTGCATGTGGTGTCGGAGGTGCATTTTTCACTTCTAAGGGGCGTAAGAGTTGTGCACTTTGGTCGTGTCAGAGGGTGTGTGATGCCCTCACCTTTCTACTTGACAATATTTATATTAGATTCGGTGCTAGGTTGTTTGGGCAGGTTGTGGGTGTTCCGATGGGTGCTGGTTGCGCACCTCTTGTGGCTGATCTGTTCTTGTGTTGTTGTGGGGGGACTTCGTTTTGTCGCTTTCCATTGATGACCAATCTGAAATTATTGAAGCTTTTAGCTCTGCTTCTGGATGTTTGGGTGATTTGTTAAGTATTGATAATACCTGTTTTGGTGGTTTGGTCAGTCAGATTTGTCCCCTGGAGCTTCGGTTGGGTGAGGCGAATTCTTCTGGTGCCGGGGCCCCGTTTTTGGGTTTGCGTCTGTCTGTTGTGGATGGATTTGTTTCGTGCAAAATTTATGATAAACGCGATGACTTTGATTTTGAGATTGTAAATTTTCCTTTTTTGGATGGTGGTGTTCCTCGTGCGCCATCCTATGGCGTTTGTATTTCGCAATTAATTCGATTTGCTAGGGTCGTGTGGCTGACTTCAGCACTCGTAATAAATTATTAACGGCTAGGCTCCTTAGTCGGGGTTGTAGGTACCATGGGCTGCGCAGGGCCTTTTCGAAATTTTATAGACGCCGTTCTGATTTGATTTCAAAATTCAGTGTTGGACTTGGATCTCTTCTGCGGCAAGGTCTGTCGGAGCCCGGCAGAAGGATGTGTGGCCGCAGTGGCTTCGGCGCCCGATTTCGTTGGGTCGTTCTTCGGTGTGGGGGGGTTGGGTGCAGCGTGGGTGTTGTGCGGCAGGCTGCGTGCGGGGTGGTTGGCCCAATCGCGGTTGGCGGCTTTGCTTCCCTCTTTGGTTGCACGCCGGTGGGTCAGGCCTCAGATTCTATGACGGCTCCAACGTAAAATAGAAGTAAAACAAAGATCAGGAATTGATACAATTAACTTACTCCATCCATAAAAGACACCAAAGGGAAAGAAATAAAAACAAAATACAGTAAAGGCTTATTGAAAATTAGAGAGATAATGTCGGTGGTGCCTGATGCTCTGTCTCTGGTCGGGCTCATCGGAGTCTAACTGTTGGTTTTCTTTTGCTCCAGCATTTCAGTGGTTTCTTGCTGTCGAGTCCTCACCGTTGTCTCACCTCTGTGGTTCTTTGATTTTTGTGTTCACGGAGATGTTGCACTGATGAGTTAGGAGGCCTTCATGCGGACTGAACAAATTATTTGTCTAAATCGCGACGGAAGTAAGGGCGAGGATTGTGGCCACGTAAAATCGATTTAAGCCCCCCAGTGGAAATCTTCCACTGACCGTTCCAAGGCGGCTCTTCTGTGGCGATTTATTTATGTTGTTGTTTGTTGCTTGCTGTGTGTATCACTTGTGTCTTTTGGTTTTGGATGGCCATATGGCCATTTTGTGGGAAAGTAACTGTCCTTATGGCCTTCCGTTGTTTAGGTTTCCATTATGGTCTGGTCGCTTAATGTTTGTATTTCTTTCCCTTTGGTGTCTTTTATGGGTGGAGTAAGTTAATTGTATCAATTCCTGATCTTTGTTTTACTTCTATTTTGCATATCAGGGCTGTTTTGTTTGTGCCGTGTGGCGGCTGTAAAAGGTCTCCCCGTACATGCATTTAATGCTCTTATTTTTCCAATCCTCAGGGATTGCTTATACAATTGCTTTTCACTGTTCCATCAATTGACATCCTTTAGATACCTGTTGAAGGTCATTATTAAACCGATGTTCGTTCCTCGTTGTATAACAACTGCTTGTTTGACATCCCTGTACTTTAAGTAGACTAAGATGTTTTGTGGGCTTTTGTTGTACCTTCCTTCTATTCGAAGGAATCTTCTTCAGTAATTTTTTATTTATTTAATAACCGGTATGAACATCGCTTTAGTTTTGACGGTATCACAACCTTATTAACCAAAATGAGTATTACAAATACATTTAAAATATCAATATCACCCCTTAGGTTACACTCTGTTTCTTCTGTACGGATTCCCAATTCTATTAAGAACTTTAATACTATGTTGCCTTCGGTATTGGTTAGACCCTTAAATTTGTCTTCTGTAACTTCAGTTAATCTCAAAGGAGCAGGCAATACCAATGTTTTTGGGAGTATGCTTCGTATAAGACTATCTCCTCTCAAATCGCCCATCCTTCGAAAATATACTAATCCGTGGAAAAGAAGTGGAATGTATCCTAGTATTTCTAAGTGCAATGCCAAGAGGTGCAGATGTTGTTCGCATTTAAGCACTGCGTCTACCGTTACTTCATCTGTAAACGTAGACGCTTCTCTGTAGTTAACATGTCTGATTTGACATGACAGTCTACAGATTTAATTTATCTAATTACTTGACGTGCTGCAAACTGTTATATGCAGTACGTCGGTCAAACTAACCGCATGCTTAAAACTAGATTGAACGAGCATTATCGTAGAATGAGTAAGCCTAAGAATACTGACACTTTCTTGTACCGTCACTTTCGACGTACAGGTCATTCTGTAAATAACATTGTTATACAACCAGTGGAAAAACTTTATTACGATGCAAATTCTACATCAAGATTCAAAATAATCAAAAGACATGAAGCTGAACTGAAGTGGATTAAATTTTTACAGACCCCTTTTCCACTGGGATTTAATGACAACATTTATCATGAGGGTAATATTTCCAGAATGCCGGACTGATATTTTCTCACTCCTGGAATGTCGAAAACGCAGAACTAGATCTCACGGCACCAGGAAAAATGGTAACTTTAAACGTAAATCACGTGCGTTTAAACGAAACAATACTTGACTGAAGTGACTGTCAATTATATTATTAAATCATGGACGCCACTCTATGCTTTCATTTTTAAGTTCATTACCCGTTTCTGTTTTACGTCTTCTGGACACCGAGGCGAATAAATTCTACGATAGTTCTCATCAGTTATATGATGCAGCTCTCTTAACTAGAGGCTATACTCAGCATACTCTCCGTCCTTACATTGATTCTGAAATTAATCATAAACGCCATTTCTTCAAAATATCCTTCATTAATAAGGGTATGGATTTTATAGATTTGCCCAGTATCTTCCGTGAGAGATCGGTGCTTTCTTCCATTCCTGCTTATTTTCAAAATACTGAAACACCTATAATTTGCTATAAATATAACAAACCTGTTAGATCTATCATTTTTAATTTCAATAAACTTGTTTCAGATCTTGATATTGATACTAATACTCCTGATTCATGTGATTGTAAAAGCTCAAAGTATTGCTATCCTGCTGCTGATCATGTAATTACTGGCAATTTGAAAATTATTCCTGATTCTAGGATAAGGAATATAATTTCTAAAGGACCGAAATATCGGTTTCCTTCTAAAATTGATTTCAGTAAATGTAGAGATGAAATCGCTGCTTCCTTGAATGAATTCGGTAATCGATGGTGTAAGCGAGAGTATGTTGAGCATAAAGCCCTTAAGGACTGGAAACTTAGCAAAAACTAGTGAATAAACGCATTTCTTTCTATTCTCAAAATACTAACTTATTACCTCCTAAGCCAAAGACGTCTTTACGTCATCTTAAACTAGGTATTCAAGAATTTCATAAGAAGTTTGTTTTGGCCCCTGCAGACAAGGCCGCTAACAACGTCGTCGTTGTGTGACGGCTCCACTATGTTAACACGCTTAAGCAGGAGCTTGGTGGTACTAAGGCCTATGAACTTCAGCCTTTAGCTGAAGAGAGAGCTATAGTAGATAAACATGTTTGTCTTTCGGCCGCCGGATTTGCTGTGTGTTAACGAAGGCCAGGACGGGCTTCCTGCGCTGTGCTGGTTGCCAGAGCTTCATGGGGGGCCTTGCAGGGCGCGGTTTGTTGCAAATTCTGGCTCTTGCACTACCACTGAACTTTCTGGGTTATTGGCTTCCTGTCTTACTGCTGTTGGGGGCGCATGTGGTTAAATATTGTGATAAAGTCTTTGGGGGGTCAGGAGGGGGTCTGTTTTGGTCTGTGGGAGGTTCGAATGGGGTTTTGGATGGACTGGGGTCTGGGCATTTTCGTGCTTCTGGTCTGTCTGCCTGCGGTTTTTCCGCTCTTTGCGCTGCGCTTCCTCATGGTCTTGTGGAGGAGAAGCTTGGTGATTTAATTGGGTGGGCTTTTCGCGGAGAGGGTTCTCTCTGTCTTGCATGTGGTGTCGGAGGTGCATTTTTCACTTCTAAGGGGCGTAAGAGTTGTGCACTTTGGTCGTGTCAGAGGGTGAGTGATGCCCTCACCTTTCTACTTGACAATATTTATATTAGATTCGGTGCTAGGTTGTTTGGGCAGGTTGTGGGTGTTCCGATGGGTGCTGGTTGCGCACCTCTTGTGGCTGATCTGTTCTTGTGTTGTTGTGGGGGGGGGGGACTTCGTTTTGTCGCTTTCCATTGATGACCAATCTGAAATTATTGAAGCTTTTAGCTCTGCTTCTGGATGTTTGGGTGATTTGTTAAGTATTGATAATACCTGTTTTGGTGGTTTGGTCAGTCAGATTTGTCCCCTGGAGCTTCGGTTGGGTGAGGCGAATTATTCTGGTGCCGGGGCCCCGTTTTTGGGTTTGCGTCTGTCTGTTGTGGATGGATTTGTTTCGTGCAAAATTTATGATAAACGCGATGACTTTGATTTTGAGATTGTAAATTTTCCTTTTTTAGATGGTGGTGTTCCTCGTGCGCCATCATATGGCGTTTGTATTTCGCAATTAATTCGATTTGCTAGAGTGTGTGGTCGTGTGGCTGACTTCAGCACTCGTAATAAATTATTAACGGCTAGGCTCCTTAGTCGGGGTTGTAGGTACCATGGGCTGCGCAGGGCCTTTTCGAAATTTTATAGACGCCGTTCTGTCGGAGCCCGGGTTTTGTGGTGACTTGGTGTGTGAGTTCAGAAGGATGTGTGGCCGCAGTGGCTTCGGCGCCCGATTTCGTGGGGTCGTTCTTCGGTGTGGGGGGGGGGGGGGTTGGGTGCAGCGTGGGTGTTGTGCGGCAGGCTGCGTGCGTGGTGGTTGGCCCAATCGCGGTTGGCGGCTTTGCTTCCCTCTTTGGTTGCACGCCGGTGGGTCAGGCCTCAGATTCTTTGACGGCTCCAACGTAAAGGCTTATTGAAAATTAGAGAGATAATGTCGGTTGGTGCCTGATGCTCTGTCTCTGGTCGGGCTCATCGGAGTCTAACTGTTGGTTTTCTTTTGCTCCAGCATTTCAGTGGTTTCTTGCTGTCGAGTCCTCACCGTTGTCTCACCATTGTGGTTCTTTGATTTTTGTGTTCACGGAGATGTTGCACTGATGAGTTAGGAGGCCTTCATGCGGACTGAACAAATTATTTGTCTAAATCGCGACGGAAGTAAGGGCGAGGATTGTGGTCACGTAAAATCGATTTAAGCCCCTCCAGTGGAAATCTTCCACTGACCGTTCCAAGGCCGCTCTTCTGTGGCGATTTATTTATGTTGTTGTTTGTTGCTTGCTGTGTGTATCACGTGTGTCTTTTGGTTTTGGATGGCCATATGGCCATTTTGTGGGAAAGTAACTGTCCTTATGGCCTTCCGTTGTTTAGGTTTCCATTATGGTCTGGTCGCTTAATGTTTGTATTTCTTTCCCTTCGGTGTCTTTTATGGGTGGAGTAAGTTAATTGTATCAATTCCTGATCTTTGTTTTTCTTCTACTTTCCTTTAAGAGCAATGAAAACATGCATAAGAAAGAAGATGGGCCATACTACGTAGTTTCGGCTAATAAAGCCTCATCAGTGACCCTGTAATGATCCAGCAAAGTAAGCCAGAGGAAACATACTGCAATTTTGCAAATTTCGAATAGGCAGTCGATACAAAGACTGATTTCAATCAAATTGGGGTCCAAAAAATTAAAAACCTGTCTAGAATATGAGCCTCAACCAATAATTCATTTCTGATTTCTCAGAATATTCACGCTGATCTCAAAGGACCAAAAGTAAAATATAAACTACACTATGGTTGATGTACGGGGAGACGTTTTACGGCCGCCACACGGCACAACACCAGCTGCAGTGAAGGCAAATAAAAATCAAAAATGAGTTCCTTTAAGAGCAATGAAAAGATTCATAAGAAAGAAGATGGGCCATACTACGAAGTTTCGGCTAATAGTCTTTGAAAGATCAGGAAGAAATCTGTTTTGGCCTATAAAAAATCGAATGAGGTTTTAAATAATTTGAAATCCAGACATTTTCGTGCTTCAAGTCTGTCTACTTACGATTTTTCCACTCTTTAAACTACACTTCCTCATAATCTTATAAAAGAAAAGCTTAATGATTTAATTGAATGGGCTTTTAACAGAGAAGATTCTCTCTATCTTGCATGTAATGTCAGAAATGCATTTTTCACTTCTAAAGAGCATAAGAATTATACACTTTGGTCATGTCAGAAAGTGTGTGATGCCCTCACCTTTCTACTTGACAATATTTATATAAGATTCGTTACTAAGTTATTTAGACAAATTGTGGGCATTCCGATGGGCACGAATTGCGCACCTCTTGTGGCTGATCTATTCTTGTATTGTTATGAAAGAGACTTCATGTTGTCCCTTTCCATTGATAACCAATCTGAAATTATTGAAGCTTTTAGCTCCACTTCTAGATATTTAGATGATTTATTAAATATTGATAATACCTATTTCGATGGTTTGATCCGTCAGATTAACCCCCCAGAACTTCAGTTAATTAAAGCAAATTCTTCTGATACCGAGGCCCCGTTTTTGGATTTACATCTGTCTATTGTAGATGGGTTTGTTTCGTGCAAAATTTATGATAAACGCGATGACTTTGATTTTGAGATTTTAAATTTTCCTTTTTGGGATTGTGATGTTACTCGTGCGCCATCCTATGGCGTTTATATTTCGCAATTAATTCGATTTGCTATAGTATGTAGTCATGTAACTGACTTCAACACTCGTTATAAATTATTAACGGCTAAACTTCTTAATCAGGGTTATCGGTACCATAAACTACGCAAAGCCTTTTCAAAATTTTATAGACGCCATTCTGATTTAATTTCAAAATTCAATATTGGACTTAAATCTCTTCTGCAACAAGGTCTATCGGAACCCGAATTTTATGGTGACTTAGTATATAAATTCAGAAAAATAATTAACCGCAATGACTTTAGCACCCAATTTCGTAAAATCATTCTTCGATATAAAAAGATTGGGTACAACATGGATATTATACGACAGACTGCATGCATGGTAGTTAACCCAATCAAGGTTGGCAACTTTGCTTCCCTCTTTAATTGCACGCCGGTGGGTCAGGCCTCAGATTCTATGACGGTTCCAACGTAAAGGCTTATTGAGACTTAGAGAGATCTAATTCAAGGTAATGTTGGTTGGTGCCTGATGCTCTGTCTCTGGTCGGGCCCATCGGAGTCTAACTGTTGGTTTTCTTTTGCTCCAGCATTTCAGTGGTTTCTTGCTGTCGAGTCCTCACCGTTGTCTCACCTCTGTGGTTCTTTGATTATTTGTGTTCACGGAGATGTTGCACTGATGAGTTAGGAGACCTTCATGCGGACTGAACAAACTGAACTTTTACCGGCCCCGATAGCTCAGTGGTAAAGCGTCCGCTTCGGGAATGGGAGGTCGCGGGTTCGAATCCCGGCCGCGCCATACCAAAGGCGTGAAAAATGGTACTAGGAGCTCCCTTGGCTGACGCTCGCATTATCACGGGTAGGCCTAGGAAGATAAATGAAGGCAGGTAAGTATTTGTTAAAGGATACTTTGTTTGTCGCAATAACAGAGCTTATGTTATTTGTTTCGGATATGTGACGTTAAATAAAGCTTCTATATATCTATATCTAAATTATTTGTCTAAATTGCGACGGAAGTAAAGGCGAGGATTGTGGCCACGTAAAATCGATTAAAGCCCCCCCCCCCCCCCCCCAGTGGAAATCTTTCCACTGACCGTTCCAAGGCGGTTCTTCTGTTGTGATTTATTTATGTTGTTGTTTGTTACTTACTGTGTGTATAACTTGTGTCTTTTTATTATGGATGGCCATATGGCCATTTTGTGGGAAAGTAACTGTCCTTATGGCCTTCCTTTTTTTAGGTTTCCATTATGGTCTGGTCGCTTAATGTTTGTGTTTCTTTCCCTTTGGTGTCTTTGATGGGTGGAGTAAGTTAATTGTATCGATTCCTGACCTTTGTTTTACATCTACTTTCTACATCAAGAAACAAATGAAATGCTGCAGCAAAAGATAACCAACAGTTAGACTCCAATGGGCCCGACCAGAGACAGAGCATCAGGTACCAACCAACATAATCATTTACGTTGGAACCGTCATGGAATCTTAGGCCTGACCAAACGACGCGCAATTAAAGAGGGATGCAAAGTTGTCAGCCGTGATTGGGTTAACTACCATGCATGCAGTCTGACGTATAACATTTATGTTGTACACAATCTTTTTATATCGAATAATAATTTTACGAAATCGGGTGATGAGGTTATTGCGGTTATTAATTTTTCTCATTTTTTTTCTCAATTTATATGCTAAGTCACCATAAAATTCGGGTTCCGATAGACCTTGTTGCAGAAGAGATTTAAGTCCAGAATTGAATTTTGAAGTTAAATCAGAACGGCGTCTATAAATTTTGAAAATGCTTTCCGTAGTTTATGGTACCGATAACCCTGATTAAGAAGTTTAGCCGTTAACAATTTATTACGAGTATTAAAGTCAGTTACAATAACAATGTGTCCAAAAAGTATTTAATGAGACTTGTTAACGTCAAATGTTTACGTATTCGTCAATACATTTTGCATATGAACAATCCCAAATATACTTATTATAGTGGTCTATATATCTGAAGTTTTTATCCGTTTGTTCTATTTAGTGTGTGAGTGAGTGTTTGAGCTTTACTTCCCACCAACAGCTAAGGTCATACGGAGACGGGACCTCGGTTTAAAGACCCATCCGAAATTCAGGAGAAGCCCGGGATTCCATTTAGTAAAGGAATAAGTATCAAAAAAAAAAAAAAAAAAATATTTAATGGGAATTGTCACGGCCATAGCTCCGCCAAATTTAACGTATTTTGCCCATTAATAATCCCAAAGCCCACATCCCGAATAGCAATGTATGTGCAAAATTTGAAGAAATACCGTGAACAAATTCTCATGCATTGATTTGAAACGCCTAAAAACCACTTATTTTGAAAAGTCAAGGGCCGTAACTCTGTCAGATGATGAGGGATTCTGTCAATTAACATGCCCATACCACTCATACAAGGTATTTACTTGAATGCAAAATTAAAAAATAATCCGTGCGAAAATACTCAAGTTATCGATCGAAAGGTATGACATTATACCCCACCACTATATTGCGATGGGATATAAGAAAAATAGTCCGTTGCTAAAGTTAAATGGATTGACGTGTTTGTGCACATGCTTTGGTTTGTTTTTGGTCCATTGTTTATCAATGCACCAAACAATCGTCTCAATTATAGTGCGGAGTAGCACGTGACTATCACTGACGTTATAAAAAAATGAGCCAGCGCACGACAGAACCTACAGTAAGACATGTGCGCACATCGAAGACTCAGATCTCCCTGCACGTCCATATATTCTAACCAGAGACTTTTCTTTCTGCATGAAGTAGCATTGGGCCCTTAGGTATCCTGATTAGTTAGGTGCACATGCTTTGGTTTGAGTTGATTGTTTATCAATGGACCAAACAATCGACTCAGAATTATAATGCAAGGTAGCACGTGACTATCACTGACGATACAAATGGCACAGCGCAAAACCTACAGTAAGACGTGCGCCCATCGAAGACTCAGATCAGCTTGCGCATCCATATTGTCTAACCAGAGATTTTTCTTGCTGCATGGAGTAGCATTGGCCCTTAGCTATCCTTAGAGCGCAAAACGAAGACTCTGATCAGACTGTGCGTATGCGCAGGCTGATCTGAGTATTCGCTGGGCTCATGTCTTATTGTAGGTTTTGTCATGCGCTGGCTCAAATATAGAACAACCGGGCTATTCTTATCGATGTGAGGACAGAATGTTGTGAGGGAGGGTTATCTGTAGAGCCTCGACTGTAATCAAACGTTGGCTTGGCAAACTGAGTAGATCCAGACCTGACGCCGCAAAACGTCTGATTATCTTCTACACTGTTTGCTTATAGTACAGAAATTTAATAGTTACGCGAAACAGGCTAAGACTGGTTCAGGTCAATTTTCCAGCCTACGCCCAGAGACAATTGACAAACCAATATTGTTAGTACTTTGATCATATGCGACAGGCTGCATTTTTCTCTATTGACTCTTTCTCTATAGTTCGACCAGTAGTCTTCTTAAGAAACGTACAATTAAAAGTTTTATCGCTGAAGTCACCATCAACTTCAAAGAAAAATTGATTTGGATTTTCAGCGATGTCTTCACGAAAACACACCTACATAATTTTGACCCCTTGAAAAATAGAAGTGAAGGCAATGATCAGGAATCGATACAATTAACCCACAGCTCCCATCTGACACACCAAGGGAAAGAAACACAAACATGAAACAACAAGACCCTAATGGAAATATCACTAGCGGAAAGCCAATAGGACAGTTACTTTCCGAAAATATGGCCAATTGGCTATCCAAAGCAAAATAATATAAGCGATACAAACACTCGAAGACAACCTGTAACAAAAATAAACCACGACAGAAGAACCGCCTTGGAACGGTCAGTGAAACGAATTCCACTGTTGGGGGGGGGGGGGGGGCTTAAATCGATTTTAACTGGCCACAATCCTCGGCCTTTTTTCAGTCGCGATTTAGACAAATACTGTGTTCAGTCCGCTTAAAAGCATCCTCAGTAGAAGTTAAACAAAGATTAGGAATCGATACAATTAACTTACTCCATCCACCAAAGGCACCAAAGGGAAAGAAACACAAACAGGAAGCGACCAGACCATAATGGAAACCTTAACAAAGGAAGGCCATAAGGACAGTTACTTTCCCACAAAATGGCCAAATGGCCATCCAAAATAAAAAGACACAAGTGATACACACAGTAAGTAACAAACAACAACATAAATAAACCGCCACAGAAGAACCGCCTTGGAACGGTCAGTGGAAATAACTCCATTGGGGGCTTAAATCGATTTTACATGGCCATAATCCTCGCCCTTACCTCTGTCGCGTATACACTGATTTTGTTTAGTCCGCATGAAGGCTTCCTAACTCATCAGTGTAACATCTCCGAGAACATACAAATCAAAAAACTACAGAGATGAAACAAGGTTGAGGACTCGACAGCATACAACAACAGAATTGCTGGAGCAAAAGAAAAACAATAGTTAAACTCCGAGGGGCCCGACCAAAGACGGAGCATCAGGCGTCAACCAACATAAAGAATACTAAACTAAAATAAAATTCCATTTATGTTTTTACGCTGGAACCGTCATATAATCTTAAGCTCGACCAACCGGTCTGAAATCAAAGATGGAAGCAAAGTTGCCAACCGTGACTGGGTTAACCACCATGCATGCAGTCTGTTTTATAACATTTATGTTGTATTTAATCTTTATTTATTGACGAACGATTTTACGAAATTGGGTGCTACAGTCAATACAGGCATGTACTTTTCTAAATTTATATACTAAGTCACCATAGAATTCGGGTTCCGATAGGCCTTGTTGCAGAAGTGTTTTAAGTCCAACATTGTATTTTGAAACCAAATCAGAATGGCGTCTATAACACTTAGAAAAGGCTTTACGTAGTTTATGATACCGATGCCCCTGATCAAGAAGTTTAGCGGTTAATAATTTATTACGAGTGTTGAAGTCGGATACATGACTAGACACTCTAGCTAATCGAATTAACTGCGAAATATAAACCCCGTACGATGTCGCACGAGGAACATCACCGTCCAAAAAAAGAAAATTTACAATCTCGAAATCAAAATCGTCACGTTTATCATAAATTTTGCAAGAAACAAATCAATCTACAATAGATAAATGTAAATCCAAAAAGGGAGCCTCGGTATCAGAGGAATTTGCCTTGTTTAACTGAAGTTCTAGGGGATAAATCTGACTTATCAAGCCATCAAAGTAAGTATTGTCAATATTTAATAAATCATCTAAATATCTAGAAGTAGAACTAAAAGCTTCAATAATTTCAGATTGGTTATCAATGGAAAGCGACAACATGAAATCTCTTTCATAACAATACAAGAACAGATCAGCCACAAGAGGTGCGCAATTCGTACCATCGGAATACCCACAATTTGTTTAAATAACTTAGTACCGAATCTAATATAAATATTGTCAAGTAGAAAGGTGAGGGCATCACACACTTTCTGACATGACCAAAGTGTATAATTTTTATGCTCTTTAGAAGTAAACAATGCATTTCTGACATTAAATGCAAGATAGAGAGAATCTTCTCTCTGAAAAGCCAATTCAATTAAATCAATAAGCTTTTCTTTTATAAGATTATGAGGAAGTGTAGTTTAAAAAGTGGAAAAATCGTAAGTAGACAGACTTGAAGCCCGAAAACGTCTGGATTTCAATTTATTAAAAACCTCATTCGAATTTTTTATAGACCAAAACAGATTTCTTCTTGATCTTTCACAGACTTTATCACAATATTTAATCACATGCGTTTTAATAGCAATAAGACAGGAAGTTAATAATTTAGATAGTTCAGTGGTAGTGCAAGAGCTAGAATGTGCAATAAACCGTGCTTTGTAAGGTCTTTTATGAGGTTTTGGTAACCAGTATAGCGTAGGAAGCTTGTCTTGGCCTCCTGTAACACACACAGCAAACGTGGTAGCTAAATGACAAATATGTTCATCTACTATAGCTCTCTCACCAGCTAAAGGCTGAAGTTCATAGGCCTTAGTACCACCAAGCTCCTGTTTAAGCGTGTTAACATAGTGGAGCCGTCACACATCACGACGTTGTTAGCGGCCTTGTCTGCAGGGCCAAAACAAACTTCTTATGAAATTCTTGAATACCTAGTTTAAGATGACGTAAAGCCGTCTTAGGCTTAGGAGGTAATAAATTAGTGTTTATAGAATAGAAAGAAATGCGTTTATTCACTAGTTTTAAAATGCTAAGTTTCCAGTCCTTAACATCTCCGTGAACACAAAAAAAAAAAAATAAAGTAGAAGCAAAACAAAGATCAGGAATCGATACAATTAACTTACTCCACCCATCAAAGACACCAAAGGGAAAGAAATACAAACATTAAGCGACCAGACCATAATGGAAACCTTAACAAACATGTGGGACAATTGTAATCCGCCTGTTACCTGTGTCCGATTTAGCGAAAATTTATTGATTTCGGTGAAAAATCTTTTTTTTTTTCGAGTACTTCACACACATGCTTAATTGGCAATTGTTGCTCATTACTGCCAATCATGCCGATTGTGGGAATACTACTTAAAACCCTTAGGTACTTTTTCTGATCAGGGTCTACGTTGTGCGAAAGATCCAATGCTTCTTCATGCAGCAAGAGAAGTCTAGGATGCGCACGCTGATGTGATTCTTTGCTGGGCACACGTAAATTGTAGGAAGTTCAAATATTATTTTCTGGAATAAATTGCATGAAATTACACACAGAAAACGGCCCTCGCCCATCGGGGCTTGAACAAATAGTTGGGCTGCATGATGCTACCACGCAGAGCTGAAACCGACTTGCACACGGTAAACCGCTTAGAGGATCTAGGCCTGCCCAGGTAAAGCGGTGCGAATCGACCCGTCCATGCTTATAAACCCTTTTGGTTTCATTGGGCGGCAGGGCTTGAGATGTCATTTCATCTCAATGTCGGGTAAAAGTCCCACAAAATTGGAAGCAACGTCTCCAAAATGACCTTTACAGTGTTGACGGGGATGCTTAACCTCAAATCAACCAACCAACGCAGAGAAAAATAATCATCACGAAAACAAGCCTATATAATTTTGACCCCTGAACCCCACTTTTATATAATAAAACTGGGTTTTACAGAGGTGAACCTTGTTTCTTATTTCTACTCTGTATATAGATTGTGGGTATTCGTTACACAATTTATATTTTTTGAAACAGAAAATTTCACAATTTTTCATCTTAAAACTTTCTCTTTTTCGGCAATAAAATTTACTGTGTAGTTGTACAAGCATGTTTTGTAATGTGTTGTCAGGGTTGCAAAACAAAATATATTTTAATGCTAACTAGTAATCAACAAAACGATATAACAAGTTTCGATTAATATGCATCAATTATAGTTTATCAACGACCTTTGAGAGTTCAACGTTCAAGCGTAGCAAGACTATTCCATGTTTTAGGGGAAGCAGGTTTCGGATTTCTTTTTCCACAGGATTTTAAAATTATAAATAAGTTTTTTGATAATGCCATTATGTAGCAGCCGTGGCCAAGTGGTTTATATGATGCAGAACGAAACTAAGTAAAACTATATCGCCCAGTGTAAAATCCCAACTGAAGGCGAGTTACCTAAAACACGGACTAGTCCAAAATTAAAAGTGCAGTCACGTCTCACTGCGTTTTGAAAGACTATAATACATGTATAGAATTTAAGAGTTGACACGCGCTGTGTGTATATTCAATTTAAGTGCTTTATGACCCGGGACATGGTATCGACAAACTTATTATAGGTAATCTTTAGACAAACGTTCTCTGTAGTTAATGGACTCGGTCCAGTTAACGCTTTCCCTTTCACCCCTAAGCTTTTGTTAATTAAAATTTAGCCCACCCCGGTCCTACAATCCCCCCGACCCCCCCCCCCCCTCCACAAAAAAATAAAAAGAAAAAGGGTTGAGCACAATTCAAGTCTTTCTATTATAACAAAAGATATCCATAAAACGCACAATGAACACTCTGATCAAATTGTGCAGATGCCAGGTTGGTCTGGGGTTTGTCATATAATCTTATTCACTAGTTATCAAGTATCCTATTTTCTTCTCCAAGATATATCTCTTACAGCGGTCCTAACGAGTATACCCACAACCGATGTTTTGGAGCAAGAATTAACACACTCGCGCGTGAACACCGGCCCCGATAGCTCAGTTGGTAGAGTGTCCGCTCCGGGGAACGGGAGGTCTCGGGTTCGATCCCGGGCCGCGACATACCAAAGTCGTTAAAAATGGTACTAGCTGCTCCTCGTTTGGCACTCAGATTTACGGGGTAGAGCTAGGACTGGTCGATCCAGTGTCAGGATAATGTGACTGGGTGTGGTATCATGTAATGTGTCTGGGACATGATACTTCAGTGAGGCAGCACTATAAATGTGAGCATTGAGCTCCCTGTCGCAACCAGGCACCGTCGTGATATGACTGAAAAATTGTTGAAAGCGACGTTAAACCCGAATTCACACACACACACACACTCGCGCGTGAACGTGCATTTTTTCACATCTCCAAAATAGCTATTTTCTAATGAAAATCCGCGATAATTTTCTTATTTATACTGCAAACATAGGTTATGGGTGTTCGTTAGAACCGCCTCAATGAACGCAAAATAGTGTATACCCCGTAAACCCAAGTTTTCTCCTATACAAAGTGGGGTTAATGGGGTGTTCATCTCACGGACTTGTTAACCTAATGTATGTATTTACTTTTTTTTAGGTAAATACCAAAAATATTATTTCATCGAGTGTATTGAAAACATAAAAATTTTCACTCGTGCAAAAAAAGAAAAGAAACTTTTCTAACGAGTGCGTTGAAAACGTTATAGTTTTCACGAGTGTGCAGCATGGTTGATTTGTTTTATTATTTTCAATACACGAGATGAAATATTTTCTGTTTTCTTTTCTTTTTTTTTTCTTTTTTTTTCGACAAAACAGAAATCTGATCATTTCATACGCGACAATGTCGGTATACTGTAGTTAAACAGCTTCGCAGTGTGAAAATAATATCCTTATTTGTTTCAGATATGCAAATATTTCACTGCTAATCGTGATTAACCCATTTCAGACTGGAAACCCCTAAACGGGTACCGTGGCAAACAGTGCAGGCCCAGATCAGTCAGCCCAGATCAGACTGATCTGGGCCTACACTGTTTTAAAAAATTCAACCATTTTCCAAATAGGTTTTGAAGAAAACACAACCTGCCACCCCTTAATTTTGAAATGGACTCCTGCTATAGGAGGAAGATTCCACTTGGTACAAAAATGGTTAAGTGATGTTAGGCCAGTATGGGTTCAACCCATTAGTTGTCAAAGTAAATGATTAAAAATGAAACAGTTTGCGTACTGTGTTCCCCTTTATTGCTTAACGAGGCCAACAGAGCTTTTGTTTGTATTGGAATTTAGCGGTCCAGTCAACACTATTTTAGGTCATTTTTGAGCCGGTCAGTTTACCTATCCACTCTTTTCCTGGACAGGCTTATACGTAAGGGGTTAACCAATACAGTGCACATTCTTTCGCTCCCTGACGTGCGGCTTTAAATAGCCGTTTCCCATTACGTAAAGCAAGTCCTTTAAGAACCCCTCAAAAACACGCCCTGTATTAACAGGGGCATACATTATTTTGCTCTTTCTGGTCCAAGACATAGATTGTGGGTACTCGTTAGAGCAGTCTCAATGATGGGTTTCAAACAAACCAGAAACAGGCACGTGGAAATCAGCAGTGCAAAGCTACTGTACTTAGTAGCGTTTGTCAATCCTTCTCAAAACTATCAAAACTTTAACATTGAGTCAACTGCGTTCTACTTAACACACATTGAGCATCAAGGCCAAGTTGTTCAAAGCAGCGTAAGTTAACCCTTTTTGTACCAAATTGAATCTTCCACCTTATTTACAGCAGGACTCCTTCTCAAAATTTAGGGGTGTCAGGTTGTGTTTTCATCAAAATCTATTTGCAAAATTATTAAACTTTAAGCAAACAGTGCAGATCCTGATCAGACGCCGCGTTCTGCGGCATGTGATCTGGGCCGGCACTGTTTGCCAAGGTACCCCTTTAGGGGTTTTCTGGTATACCGAATGGGTTAATGAACTCGCTACTGGTCAAAACGTTAACTATTCTATGGGTACCTAATACTCTTGTATTCCTGCTGGAAAATGTGAGGAGTGTTTTTTTTGCAAAACTGATGCAAACCCTATTTGCATTTTTAGCTCACCTGAGCCGAAGGCTCATGTGAGGTATTAGTATACCACGAGCCGGCGTCCGTCGTCCGTCGTCGTCCGTCGTCCACACTTTCAAAGAAGTATATCTCCGGAACCAGTGGGCCAATCTTGATCAAATTTCATGTGAAGCATTATCAGGTAGGAAGAAAGGCTGCATACTGTTTTCGGGCAGATCGGATTGGAACTCTGGTTACCATGGCAACAAAAAGCTCCCATAGACTTAACATAGGAAAAAGTTTGTCATCACTCTAGCTCCGTCAATTTTTTTCTGATTGTCTTCATTCTTGCAGATAACGAGGACAGGCATGAAAATCTCGATCAAGTTCGATTTTGGGCTGAATCGGATTATTCACTCAGGAGTTACGTGCCCTTGAGCGTTGAAAAAATTGCCTATTGACTTAACATGGGGAGAATGTTGTCATCACCGTAGCTGCTTCAATTATTTTCAGACTGGCTTTATTCTTGCAGATAACCAGCACAGCCATGAAATCTCGGTCAAGTTCGATGACTGGCAGAATCGGATCATTCACTTAGGAGTTACCTGCCCTTGTGTGTTTTTGCATTAGGGTTAATGGGAATTAGGAAAAAGCTTGTCATCACTCTAGCTCCGTCAATTTTTTTCTGATCGACTTCATTCTTGCAGATAACAAGGACAGGCATTAAATCTCGATCAAGTTCGATTTTGGGCTAAATCGGATTATTCACTCAGGAGTTACGTGCCCTTGAGCGTTGAAAAAATTGCCTATTGACTTAACATGGGGAGAATGTTGTCATCACCGTAGCTGCTTCAATTATTTTCAGATTGGCTTTATTCTTGCAGATAACCAGCACAGCCATGAAATCTGGGTCAAGTTCTATAACTGGCAGAATCGGATCATTCACTTAGGAGTTACCTGCCCTTGTGTGTTTTTGCATTAGGGTTAATGGGAATTTCAAAAATGTATATCTTAAAGACTACCTGGCCAACTTTGATCAAATTTCATGTGTCGCATTATTGGGCAAGTGGAAAGGCTTCATTAGGTTTTCAGGCAGATCTGAGTGGAACTCTGGTTGCCATGGCAACATCTAGCTCCCATAGACTTCACATAGGAAAAAGCTTGTCATCACTCTAGCTCCGTCAATTTTTTTCTGATCGACTTCATTCTTGCAGATAACCAGTACAGGCATAAAATCTCGGTCAAGTTCGATTTTTGGCCGAATCAGATAATTCACTCATTGCCAAGAGTTACGTCCCCTTGAGCGCCCGAAAATTTGCCTATCGACTTAACATGGGGAAAATGTTGTCATCACTGTAGCTGCTTCAATTTTGTTCGGATTGGCTTCATTCTTACAGATAACCAGCACAGCCATGAAATCTCGGTCAAGTTCGATAATTGGCAGAATTGGATCATACACTTAGGAGTTACCTGCCCTTGTGCATTTTTGCATAAGGGTTAATGTGAATTTCAAAAATGTATATCTTGAAGACTACTTGGCCAACTTAGATAAAATTTCATGTGTAGCATTATAGGGCAAGTGGAAAGACTGCATAAGGTTTTCATGACAATGGGCTTTCTTGGCTTATTAGCTCACCTGAACCGAAGGCTCATGTGAGGTATTAGTATACCATGAGCCGGCGTCCGTCGTTTTCGTCCGTCGTCGTCCACACTTTCAAAGAAGTATATCTCCTTAACCAGTGTGGGCCGATCTTGATCAAATTTCATGTGAAGCATTATCAGGTAGGGGGAAAGGCTGCATACTGTTTTCGGGCAGATCGGATTGGAACTCTGGTTGCCATGGCAACAAATAGCTCCCATAGACTTAACATAGGAAAAAGTTTGTCATCACTCTAGCGTCGTCAATTTTTAGCTCACCTGAGCCGAAGGCTCATGTGAGGTATTAGTATACCACGAGCCGGCGTCCGTCGTCCGTCGTCCACACTTTCAACGAAGTATATCTCTGGAACCAGTGGGCCGGCCTTGATCAAATTTCCTATGAACCAGCATTAGGTAGGGGGAAAGGCTGTATTAGGTTTTCGTGCAGATCGGATGAGAACTCTGGTTGCCACAGCAACAAAGAGCTCCCATAGGCTTAACATAGGAAAAAGCTTGTCATCACTCTAGCTCGGTCAATTTTTTTCTGATCGACTTCATTCTTGCAGATAACGAGGACAGGCATGAAATCTCGATCAAGTTCGATTTTGGGCTGAATCGGATTATTCACTCAGGAGTTACGTGCCCTTGAGCGTTCTTAACATAGGAAAAAGCTTGTCATCACTCTAGCTCCGTCAATTTTTTTCTGATCGACTTCATTCTTGCAGATAACAAGGACAGGCATGAAATCTCGATCAAGTTCGATTTTGGGCTGAATCGGATTATTCACTCAGGAGTTACGTGCCCTTGAGCGTTGAAAAAATTGCCTATTGACTTAACATGGGGAGAATGTTGTCATCACCGTAGCTGCTTCAATTATTTTCAGATTGGCTTTATTCTTGCAGATAACCAGCACAGCCATGAAATCTCGATCAAGTTCGATAATTGGCAGAATCGGATCATTCACTTAGGAGTTACCTGCCCTTGTGTGTTTTTGCATTAGGGTTAATGGGAATTTCAAAAATGTATATCTTAAAGACTACTTGGCAAACTTTGATCAAATTTCATGTGTCGCATTATTGGGCAAGTGGAAAGGCTTCATTAGGTTTTAAGGCAGATCTGAGTGGAACTCTGGTTGCCATGGCAACATCTAGCTCCCATAGACTTCACAAAGGAAAAAGCTTGTCATCACTCAAGCTCCGTCAATTTTTTTCTGATCGACTTCATTCTTGCAGATAACCAGTACAGGCATAAAATCTCGGTCAAGTTCGATTTTGGGCCGAATCGGATTATTTGCCTTGGAGTTACCTGCCCTTGAGCATAAAAAAATACGTTGTGACCACGATAGCAACTTTATTTTTATTCAGATCAGCTTCGAACTTGCAGGTAACGTGGACAGGCATAAAATCTCAGTTAAGTTCGAATCGGAATATTGACCTCGGAGTTACATGACCTTGAGCGACAAAAAATTTGCCCATAGACTTTACATAGGGAAAATGTTGTGACTACGATAGCGACTTGAATTTTTTTCAGATCAGCTTCAAACTTGCAGGTAACGAGGACAGACATAAAATCTCGGTTACGTTCGATTTTGGGCCGAATCGGATTATTTGCCTTGGAGTTACCTGCCCTTGAGCATAAAAAAAATACGTTGTGACCACGATAGCAACTTTATTTTTATTCATATCAGCTTCAAACTTGCAGGTAACGAGGACAGGCATAAAATCTCGGTTAAGTTCAATTTTGGGCCGAATCAGAATATTGACCTCGGAGTTACGTGACCTTGAGCGACAAAAAATTTGCCCATAGACTTAATTAGGGAAAATGTTGCGACTACGATAGCGACTTGAATTTTTTTCAGATCAGCTTCAAACTTGCAGGTAACGAGGACAGACATAAAATCTCGGTTAAGTTCGATTTTGGGCCGAATCGGAATATTTGCCTTGGAGTTACCTGCCCTTGAGCATAAAAAAATACGTTGTGACCACGATAGCAACTTTATTTTTATTCATATCAGCTTCAAACTTGCAGGTAACGAGGACAGGCATAAAATCTTGGTTAAGTTCGATTTTGGGCCGAATCGGAATATTGACCTCGGAGTTACGTGACCTTGAGAGACAAAAAAATTTGCCCATAGACTTAACGTAGGGAAAATGTTGTGACAGAAATAGCGACTTGAATTTTTAGCTCACCTGAGCCAAAGGCTCCAGTGAGCTGATAGTATACCAAGGCTCCGGAGTCCGTCGTCTGTCGTCCGTCCGTCCGTCGTCCACACTTTCAATGAAGCATATCTCAGAAGGCAGTCGACCAATCTTGTTTAAATTTTATGTGTAGCACCATTGGGCAAGGGGAAAGGCTGCATTAGGTTTTGGAGCTAGTCTGGTTCATTTGTTCCTTCATTCTTCTTTCTCTCCATATAGAGATAATAGACCAATGTTAAATTTTTAAGCAAAGATTTCCCAGGAACTATAAAAGCTAGAAGCATCAAATTTGGTATTCAATAGAATAATGATGACTTATTTTGTGTAAGAGACATTGGGCTTTCTCAGCTTATTTGTTCATCTGTTCTTTCATTCTTCTTTCTCTCCATTTTGACCAATGTTAAATTTTCGTCAAAGATTTCTCAGGAACTATAGAAGCTAGAAGTCTCAAACTTGGAATGCAATGCAATAATGATGACTTATATCCTGTAAGGGTCAATGGGCTGGATTCTATTAGCAGATTTAGTAGTCAAGTCTGTGAATTGTTAAAACTTAAGTTCCTCAGGTGAGCGGTTTAGGCTCATTGAGCCTCTTGTATTTATTATTATTTTTCTTTTTTGCTGTACAAAATGATCAAAAATTTAACGACTCGTTAACTAACGACTTCGCAAAATAAATAAATAAATAAATAAATAAATAAATAAATAAATAAATAAAAGTGGCATTGGGTTATTTTATAAATGCGGCATAAAACAAACACTTTCCACTTAAAATACTATAATATTTGAAAAACAATTTAATCCGTTTTATATATCCTCATTTTATTTTATCTCAATGCTGGATTCTTTAATAAACGGTCATTAGGGAGCTATGTAATCGAAAAATGTGTCTTTAAAACAAATATGCCACTGTAATACCCTTAAGCAATTGTCTGAGACAAGGATTAACGGTCACATCCGATTATCATCGAAAACTGCCGAATGTAGCCGAATTGCTTTAAAACAGGTGTCAAGTAGCGTAATTCTGGAGGCTACCTGGAAAAACTGCCATTACAGGTTTGTTCCCTTGATTTCCCTTGATTTCATATGGCCGAACTTTTCCCGTATGGGAAGGCCATAAGGACAGTTACGTTCCCACAAAATGGCCATATGGCCATCCAAAATTAAAAGACACAAGTGATACACACAGTAAGTAACAAACAACAACATAAATAAATCGCCACAGAAGAACCGCGTTGGAAAACAGAAAACAGAAACGAAACAAAGGTGAGGACCCGACAGCAAGAGAAGACCAACAGTCAAACTCCGGTGGGCCCGACCAGAGGCAGAGCACCAGGCACTTACCAACATAACTTTAGATTAGATACTCTCTAATTCGCAGTAAGTCTTTACGCTGGAACCGTCATACAACCTGAATGTAATGTTATATTTGATCTTAATTTATATATTTTGAATGATGTAATTTTTCCTATGAACCTTTTAAGGTGTTTCTTGATGTCTTTATGGGTCAGAATTGCTATATATTGTAGGCCCTTAGACGAAATATAAATCTGCAGCAGAATCTGCAGGTACAGACCAGCTACCGGTAATAACCAAAATTGTTTGTTTCGCGGAGAAACCGACACACGCGAAATCGCCTATTTTCTCCGCAAAACCGCGATAAAAAATAAAATAAGCGAGCAATTTCTCGCTGAAATTTCTCCCGGTTTCGCGAAGAAAATTCGCGGAGATTCTCGGCGAAAATTGGATCGATTGCTTTCATTGAAAATAAAATTACCCGCGTTACCCGGAGAAAAAAGAGCAACTTGGCTTACGTTATAGTATGTGTCAAATTTTCGGCTCATTATTATTCATTCGTTTGTTTGGTGTATGTGTGTAGCCAGATTTGTACCGCCGGAGGACTTGAAGATTCGTAAGCCCTCCGAACACCTTCTACTCACAGGCTTCCTCGTAATTGCCAAGTACTGGGAAACTCTATTACAGCTTTCCTTGCTTGTGATCCTGCACTCCAGGAGGCATTCTGTTTGTTGTTTTCCAAAGAGTGAACTCAAGGATTAAGAATCAAGGGAAATAGGAAGAAATTCATTTCAATGTACTGAGTTATGATTCGATGATTTCCCGAGATTTATGATGGGTGTCAACAGGTCAAGTAACAATCCTGATTCTGAGTTTTTCAGAGCCAGTGCATTGACAATTACAAAGGGCTAATCAGTACACTGGACAAAATATATACAGCTCAGCACACTCAAATATCTGACAACTCACAGGCTCTTCCGAAGAATGAATGTGACAAGCTACTCAATTCAGATCCTAAAGTTTGCGATACCCCAACCACTAGCGAGGTAGTAGCGGGAAAAAAATGTCAACAATTTTTTCAATCTACAAGGGAAAGAATCAACAATCTCCGGCAACCAGCAATAATATGTTGCTGATTTCTGCTTGTCTGCTATGAGTCAAGCAAGAAACTATTACAAAATATAACAAATTTCTCATTTATGGAGCCAAAATTTTTGTCAACCGCCCAGGTCTGACGGAATACCCATTGTCAGACACAATATAACGCGGAATCTAATCAGGGTCTACACTATTTGCTGACATCACGGGAATTTATAGGTCAGATGCGGCAGAGCGCAGCGTCTGCTCAGAGTTTACATGTTTTGCTCACAATGAGGAATGTAAGGGTTAAACGAATTGTCAACATTCTATGTATGACACACTGTCCAGAATCATTTTTATTTATTATAAAGTCAAAACATAAGCACATTAATCCATATCATGTTTCGGCCCCCGCCCATCTGAGCTTGAAAAATAGATGGGCTGCATGATGCTTCCAAGCAGAGCTGAAACCGACCCGCACACGCATGCTGGTAAACCGCTTAGAGGATCTAAGCTTGCCCAGGCAAAGCGGTGCGAGTCGAGTGTCAATGCATATAAATATTGGACGACAGGGCTTGAGATGTCATTTCATCTCAATGCCAGTTAAAAATCCGCAAAATTGGAAGTAACGTCTCCAAAATGACCTATACAGTGTTGATGTGGACGTTAAACCTAAAATCAAACAACCAAACCATATCATGTTCATAGTTTACATACAATACATGCAGTTTTCGATTAAAAAAACATATATTTAACCCATATATGCCTAGCGGCCCTTTTCTAGGACGTCGGTAAACAGGGTAGACCCAGAACAGACGCCACGGAAGGCGGCGACACGGCGTTTGAGCTGGGTCTACGCTTAAAGAGCATTCATTTTAATAAAATTTGCTACAAACAAAAACAGACCTCACAACTCGACACATACTAGGTGGGGGGGGGGATTCAATTGTCATATATGGGTAAAGTTTCAGCTTTCACGCAAAGTGGAAAGTATCGTGATCTTCATCTGCCTAATTACAGTTTCGATACAGACGAATAACGAAATATCTTAACCCATCTTGTACCAAATGGAATCTTCCTCCTTATATATAGCTGGAGTCCACTGCTAAATTTAGGGGTGTTAGGTTGTGTTTTATTCAGAATTTATTTGCAAAATGGCTGAACTTTTTGCAAACACTGTAGTCCCTGATCAGACGCCGAGTTCTTCGTGATTTTGGCCTGCACTGTTTGCCAGTTACCTGTTTTGGGGTTTCTGGTATAATATGGGTTTAATAAGATCCCATAATTGCTATTGTCATGGATCGTATTTCCTCATTTTATATATCTACCTCGGTAGATTATGCATATGAGGGAGTGACTGTTTGGGTTTTACGTCCCAACAACTGCTGAGATCATACGGAGACGGAGCTCGGTTTAAAGACTTATCCGAAAGTCTGGAGAAGCACGGAATCGATCCTGCGACCCCTGGTTTACAAGGCGAGTAGCGTAACCACTGTACCACGGAGGCTTCTAGATTATGCATATCTTATAGGTTAATCACCTCACTCTGACATAGGGCTGGCTAATCGGAGCTGAAAAGATAATTAATTATCAGTCCTGTCATTGCGATCGATAATCGATTAGTAATCGCTAAGGTTTTTGTCATAATGTTACCTGTCTGGCTTTCTGTCTGAGCATGACTCTTACCATATGTTGCACTTTACCATATGTATATTTGAACAGACAGGCCTGAGCAAACAGTGTAGACCCAGATGAGACGCCGCAGAATGCGGCGTCTCATCAGGGTCTGCATTGTTTGCCACTCGTCCAGCTATTTTAGGCATAACTTTGGGTAGTAAATTGTACCTATCAAGTAATCGATTAAAAGCAAATCGGAAATGATAATCATTTTTGTTGAATTTATCGATCGATGAATCGATTATACGATTAATCGTGTCAGCCTTACTCTGACAACTTTGTCAGGGAGACAACTCTTTGGCTCAGTGGTTAAAGCATTGAATTTTCACCGGAGCGGTCCGGGTTCGTATCCCACCATAGGCGGGGATTTCTTCCAGCTATGTTTCCTTCCTTTGTCGGATATGGGCGCTCGTCAGGGGGCGGACTTATTTTCACCGAAAATGGATCATGCCGACATTAACTTAGCGTCATCGTAAATGATTACTTGATTAAAGAGGGGGTGTATTACGGACCCACGTTTCTTCTCTTCACTTATATACCTTGGTAGATTATACATATCTTATAGAGTTATCTCCGCGCCAGAGCGTCGACTCTTTGGTTCAATGGATAGAGCACTGGATTTTCAGCCGAGCGGACTGGGTTCGAATCCCAATATAGGTGGGGATTTTTTTTCAGCTGTGCTTTCATATTGTAAGACTATGGTTAGAGCGTCATCTCACAAACCTATCACCCCTAGTTTCTGAAGTGTGCTCTTACATCATTGATGTTGTTATAGTCGTGTGTAAGCCTATTCGCCCAGCCCCCGCCCATAGGGGCTTGAAGAAATATATGGGCTGCATGATGCTTCCACGCAGAGCTGAATCCGGCCCACACACTAGTACTGGTAAACCGCTTAGAGGATCTAAGCCTGTCCAGGAACTGCGGTGCGAGACGGACCGTCCATGCTAATAACCCTATTGGTTTCATTGGGCGACAGGGCTTGAGATGTCATTTCATCTCAGTGTCGGGTAAAAGTCCCACAAAATTGGAAGCAACATCTCCAAAATGACCTTTACAGTGTTGACGGGGACGTTAAACACCAAATCAAACAAACAAAACAAAAGCCTATTCACCATATTTGCATTATCTGCTGGTTCCTAGTCTGAAGGTTATAAGTGTTGGAAAAACAGGTAACCAGACCCCCCTGACCTTGAAAGGTCAGTTGGGTCTGGTTACCTGTTTTTCCAATATTGACAATGTGCAAGCTGGGAGCCAGCAAATAATGCAAATATGGTGAATACGATTATCATACGAAGCAAATTGTTTCTGGAAATCATAGACACTGTTGATAAGGAATTCAATATTTTTCATAACGTTTTCTCCCTGAAATTGTCTCTTTTCCCGTTCACCTTCATATCTCCAAAATGGCATTTTTTTCGTCTGAAATTCTGTGTGTGGTGTTTTTATTCCTTTATTATTATTGTTGTTGTTATTATAATTATCACAATCATAGACGTTAGGCATTCGTAGAGTGTTGCATAATAGGATTATCGGAGCGGCAGGAATCATGCGATGGGTTTGGTAAACAGTGCAGGCCCTGATCAGCCGCAACAGAACGCGGCGTCTGGTGAGTGTCTACTGTTTACTCACTGTACAGGAATTAAAGGTACGGGCCTCCGTGGCCTGGTGGATAAGAGCGCTGACTCTTCATCATTTGGTCTCTTACCGTTGTGGTTCGAGCCTGACTCGGGTCACATGTGAGACGCCTAGTTCTGCAACCGAAGGTCAGGTGCTTTTTCTCCGGGTACTCCGGTTTCCGCCCACCTTTGACTAACGATCGGCTCGATATGAATGAATTAATCTTGAAAGAGCCGTAAAACCAAAATCATCCCCCACCCCCCTCCTCCTCAAAAAAAGAATTTAATGGTTAACCGAAACAGTTTACATTACAAAAACACGCCTATACAAATACAGTGTAAACTTTACAGCCGAAAACACGAAAGTTTTACGATAAAAAATTGATATTTGTCTTATTTCTGCTCTTGAATATAGATTATTGATACACGTCAGAAGCGCCTTAATGAGGGATGATATCCTAGGTTTGATGTGTAACAGATTTGTGTGTGCACTCAATAGAATCACCTTAATGAGGCGATTCTAATGAGTACACACAACATACCTTTATTAAATATCACTGGATTTATCCATTTGATACTTAGTCGCCTGTATAGCCAATAGTTAAATCCAATGATTGTTAGTTTGTTTGATTTGAGGTTTAACGTCCCTGTCAACACTGTAAAGGTCATTTTGGAGACGGTGCTTTCAGTATTGTGGGACTTTTACCCGACATTGAGATGAAATGACATCTCAAGCCCTGCCGGCCGAAGAAACCGATAGGGTTTATAAGCATGGGCGGGACGATTCGCACCGCTTTGCCTGGGCAGGCTTAGATTCTCTAAGCGGTTTACCGGTACTCGTGTGCGGGTCGGTTTCAGATCTGCGTGGAAACAGCATGCAGCCCATATATTTTTTCAAGCTCCGCTGGGCGGGGTCCGAAATCCAGTGATTTATTGATTGATAAATCACTAGGCCAAAAAACATGATGCGAAAAGCCGCCGTTTTATGACTTTTTGCGAGGTCACCGATTGTTTTCTTGACTTTAGACGGAGCAACGTCTTTTTCAC
Organism: Lucinisca nassula; assembly: GCA_963580285.1. Classification (NCBI taxonomy): domain Eukaryota; kingdom Metazoa; phylum Mollusca; class Bivalvia; order Lucinida; family Lucinidae; genus Lucinisca; species Lucinisca nassula. The sequence continues at coordinate 139,170,511 of OY757020.1, forward strand.
GCATCAAGTACGTTACACATACAGGTCACTGCATGTGTTGCATAGTCAAACATGTTGGCGTCATTCCTTCAATCAATGGCGGAATGTTGAGAATATATTAAGGAAACAACATCATTTAGTCGACATTCAGTGTGTAAAAATCAAAATAGATCAGCTCTGTTCCGTGATTCGTTGAATAATATATCACAGTTTGTCGGTCAGGTGTCGCCAGGCGCTAAAAATTTATCTACTTTACAACTGACCCCAAAACAGTGAACTATTTAACAAATCACTGCTACAGCTGATCTATATCTTAATCAAACCGATCTACATTACCACTGACCTCCAAACAGTGATATATTATTCAACAAATCACTGCTAAAGCTGATCTAATTCTTAATTAATTCGATCTACATTACCACTGACCTCGAAACAGTGATATATTATTCAACAAATCACTGCTACAGCTGATCTATTTCTTAATTAAACCGATCTACATTACCACTGACCTCCAAACAGTGATATATTATTCAACAAATCACTGCTAAAGCTGATCTAATTCTTAATTAATTCGATCTACATTACCACTGACCTCGAAACAGTGATATATTATTCAACAAATCACTGCTACAGCTGATCTATTTCTTAATTAAACCGATCTACATTACCACTGACCTCCAAACAGTGATATATTATTCAACAAATCACTGCTATAGCTGATCTATTTCTTAATTAAACCGATCTACAGTACAAATGACCTCCAAACAGTGACATATTATTCAACAAATCACTGCTACAGCTGATCTATCTTAATTAAACTGATCCTCATTATGCTTCATATCCGGAAACTATGATTAAATGTCAGTGATTCGAACAACCCCTATTTCAAACAATTTTCCATGGTCACGAAGATGTTTGAGTTATCGAAGTTCGGCTGTAATTTAGGTCCCCTGAAACCCCTTTTATAGAGTAAAACTGTAGTGTACACGAGTATATATTAATATTCTTATTTCTACGGCGGTACTAACGAGTACCCACAATCTATAATTTGTGCATAAATATTAGAAAAAATAGATTTTTAATCTGAAAAAGTTCATGTTTTGTTGGTACAATTTTCAAATTATTTAAAAAGGCGTGATTCCGTGATGTCCTGTATTAAGAGACCTACACCAAATAGACTGTATGAGTTTTTGTAGGGTGCCTCTAAAGAGCGCACATAGAAAGATAAAGAGATGAAGAAGCTTTATTTAACGTCGCATATCCGGAACAAATACCATAAGCTCTGTAGAGCTTTTATTGCGACAAACAAAGTATTTACCTGCCTTCATTTATTTTCCTAGGATTTCCCTTGATAATGCGAGCGTCAGCCAAGGGAGCGCCTAGTACTATTTTCACGCCTTTGGTATGAAGCGGCCGGGGATTGAGCCCACGACCTCCCTTTCTCGAAGCGGACGCTCTACAACTGAGCTATCGGGGCCGGTAAAAGTATGTTTCTTGGCAGAAATTCGAAAATAATCAATGCCATGGTAAATCTCACGTTTTCTAAGAAATGACATCTCAATCCCTGCCACCCAATGAAACCAATAGGGTTTATAAGCATGGATGGTCCTACTCACACTGCTTTGCCTGGGCAGGCTGAGATCCTTTAAGCGGTTTACCAGTGCCCATGTGCGGTCGGTTTCAGCTCTGCGTGTAAGCATCATGCAGCGCATCTATTTCTTAAGCCCTGATGGGCGGGGGCCACAATTTTCTACAATATGTGTACATATGATTTTTCGGTAATGATACTTTTGGAGAAATTCCCATTAGGGGCTTCACTTAAAAAGAACTGAGAAAGCAGTTTCCATTACCTGGTACCCTGAATTTGGAGTAATCAATACCCTCAGTATAGACTCGCTTCCTATAGAAACGTGACAGAAACAATGAAATTAGAAAGTGACAAGATAAACGATCTGCAGAATGGATTGAAAAAAAGGGAATTAACTGTGTTTGCCTATGGAGCATGGTTGCTCAGTGGTTAGTGCACTTGCCTATCATGCTAGAGGTCCCCGGTTCAATTCCGGGCAGCGGTAAGAACATTGTGGTGTCCGAAATGCTACACTGGCATCAATTGCAGGGATGAATGCCACAAAGTGCACCGTCCTTCGGATCGGGGCGTTAACTGGAGGCCCCTTGTGCAGGGAGAACCATCCCCTGCCCAAGTAAAAGATCCCTACCAAACTATCTCTGTTTACTGCCAGCCCCTCTGTCGAGTTACAATGTAGGCTTTCGAGTGTATGTAATGTACACCTGCACGTAATCCTCGTTTGAGGGTGTTGCAGTAAAAGAAAAAAAAGAAATTCCAAGGCCCCATTAGGCATTACTTCATGTTTGATAGTATCACACACTGCTAGTCGGAACTACCATGGAAATACTAGAAATAAACGACAACTAAGCTGTTTCCCAAATATTTACGCAACCGGAAGGTAAACAGAAGACTGGTACTTGATGTTTTTATTTTGCGCCAACTGTCAGAAAGTTTGTCTAGCGTCTCTGCAACATGGATCAATAAAAGAGAAGCAGTCATCGTGACGTTTTTTGAAGAATCCAAATTTACAGTTTTTATTTATTTTTGTTTGGTCAAAAATATAGCGGATTGAAATAAGAAAAGGAGCAAAAAGAATCGTAAAAGATGAATGTTGTACTAGACTGGGGATCGACTGTGTGAAAGGCAAACATTTTATTAGAAGGAAGAACGCGTGAACCATACACAGGAAGTTGTCTCGCATAGTCTCACCGAGAATGCACGTGATTTGACCATCAAAAATATTTACGAGGGAAGCGAATTACGTTGTTATGACAACGCGTGCACCTCTTAGTCTATAGACGGACATGTCCGTATTAAACTCGTTGAGGAAAAGGGATAAACTGCTCGGCAAAGCTTCGCATTTTATCCCTTTTCCTCAACTCGTTAAAAAAACTCATTAATACATGATCACTCATGTAAGATCCTCTATATAGCAACATTTAATACCTACGTTCTTATCTCTACATGATCGTGCCGTGGCATGGCCTGGCGTAGCTAAAAGTACGTAGCTAGAAAATGTAGCTTTAATTTCGTAGCCGTATACTTACCGCTTAATCTAAGATTGACTAGGATAGTTTGGGTCTTTAGTGATCATGTGTCCTATGAGGACTTAGGCTCTGGAGCGTGAATCTATAATTGTTCATTTGAAGTGTAGCTATATATTTTGGCAGGCGTTTAGTCTCTGAGTGTGTAGCTATAATTGTTCGCCAGGCTAAGCTTGAAAATAACTTAGTCTCTGGAGTTTGTAGTTAAACTGTTTTCGAGTAGGGTACAACAAGATGACATTATGGTGGTCTTGTATTTTCATAGTGTCATGCTCATATATTGAGGCTATCTAGTAGCATGTTTCTATTAGTAATAACATCTTGCATCTCAACATTCTTCGTTATTTTAAAAGAAACTTGACTGTCAATTCGAAATTCGCAAAATTGCAGCATGTTCCCTCTGGCTTACTTTGCCGGATCATTACAGGGTCACTGATTAGGCTTTATTAGCCGAAACTACGTAGTACGACCCATCTTCTTTCTTATGAATGTTTTCATTGCTCTTAAAGGAACTCATTTTTTATTTTTATTTGACTGTCAAGCGCCAACAGGTTTGGCAAATATAATGAGGTTTATACAAGCAACTTAGTGGAAACACAATAGATCTTGTATCCCAAGATCTATTTTTTGTTTCATGAGTACTAAGAATTTTGACTATGAAGTGTCAGATTGGTGGGTTATATTTCTAGCAAAGTTTAGATACTACTACCTCATCGTAATGAAAAGGGTCGCAAAGATAAGAAAGATTGCTAAATAATTTCTAACAATTTTATTTGACCCACCAACTAACTTGATTACGATGCACAGAGGATAAGTACCGTCCCTCTGCCATCGTTTACAATTTGAAAACCTTTACGTATTTACAACATTAAATGCATGGGATATCCCTTTGATAAATATTGTGTATTTCTTAAGCATTTGCAAACATGAATTCTATACTTGAAAAGAAAGTTTGGATGTGCCGTGTAATTCAGCGTCCAGATTACTTACATATAATTAAAACTGAACCATCTGTCAGTGTCTCTGTCATTTTATTATGAAAATAGAATTGAAGGCAATGATTTGGTATCAATGCAATTAACCTACAGCTCAAAACAAAGACACCAAAGGTAAAGAAGCACAAACATATAAAAACTAGACCCTTATTGAAATATAAATAGCGGAATGCCAAAATGACATCTACTTTCCCACAATATGGCCAATTGGCTATCCAAAAGAAAAAATAGAAAGAAGACAAACCATTCTTAAAATAAATCGCGACAGAATAACCGCCTTGGAACGGTCAGTTAAATGAATTCCAATGGAGGGCTTAAATCGATTTTACGCGGCCGCAAAGCCCTCTACTGTACCATACAGTTCACCCTGAACACTTGTAATAACTTGTTAACTCCTAAACTTCTAAATCAGGGTTATCGGTATCATAAACACCCAAAGCCTTTTCACAATTTTATAGACGTCATTCCAATTTAATTTCAGATTTCAATGTTGGACTTACAGATCATTGCCTCTACTTTTATTTTACAAGGTCTATCGGAACTCTAATTGTATAGTGAATAAGAATATAAATTCAGAAAAAATATAATTGCAATGACTTCAGCAGCACCCAATATCGTATAATCATTCTTCTATATAGCGTAAAGGCTCTGTTCTTGTATTGTTATGAAAGAGACTTCATTTTGTTGCTTTCCATTGATAACCAATCTGAAATTATTGAAGCTTTTAGCTCTACTTCTAGATATTTAGATGATTTATTAAATATTGATAATACCTATTTTGATGGTTTGATCAGTCAGATTTACCCCCTAGAACTTCAGTTAAATAAAGCAAATTCTTCTGATACCGAGGCCCCGTTTTTGGATTTACATCTATCTATTGTAGATGGATTTGTTTCGTGCAAAATTTATGATAAACGTGATGACTTTGATTTTGAGATTGTAAATTTTCCTTTTTTGGATGGTGATGTTCCTCGTGCGCCATCCTATGGCGTTTATATTTCGCAATTAATTCGATTTGCTAGAGTGTGTAGTCATGTAACTGACTTCAACACTCGTAATAAATTATTAACGGCTAAACTCCTTAATCAGGGTTTTCGGTACTATAAACTACGCAAAGCCTTTTCAAAATTTTATAGACGCCATTCTGATTTAATTTCAAAATTCAATATTGGACTTAAATCTCTTCTGCAACAAGGTCTATCGGAACTCGAATTTTATGGTGACTTAGTATATAAATTCAGAAAAATATATAACTGCAATGACTTCAGCACCCAATTTCGTAAAATCATTCTTCGATATAAAAAGATTGGGTACAACATGGATATTTTACGACAGACTGCATGCATGGTAGTTAACCCAATCACGGTTGGCAACTTTGCTTCCCTCTTTAATTGCACGCCGGTGGGTCAGGCCTCAGATTCTATGACGGCTCCAACGTAAAGGCTTATTGAAAATTAAAGAGATAATGTTGGTTGGTGCCTGATGCTCTGTCTCTGGTCGGGCTCATCGGAGTCTAACTGTTGGTTTTCTTTTGCTCCAGCATTTCAGTGGTTTCTTGCTGTCGAGTCCTCACCGTTGTCTCACCTCTGTGGTTCTTTGATTTCTGTGTTCACGGAGATGTTGCACTGATGAGTTAGGAGGCCTTCATGCGGACTGAACAAATTATTTGTCTAAATCGCGACGGAAGTAAGGGCGAGGCTTGTGGCCACGTAAAATCGATTTAAGCCCCCCAGTGGAAATCTTCCACTGACCGTTAAAGGCGGCTCTTCTGTGGCGATTTATTTATGTTGTTGTTTGTTACTTACTGTGTGTATCACTTGTGTCTTTTAATTTTGGATGGCCATATGGCCATTTTGTGGGAAAGTAACTGTCCTTATGGCCTTCCTTTGTTTAGGTTTCCATTATGGTCTGGTCGCTTAATGTTTGTATTTCTTTCCCTTTGGTGTCTTTTATGGGTGGAGTAAGTTAATTGTATCAATTCCTGATCTTTGTTTTACTTCTACTTTGCATATCAGGGCTGTTATGTTTGTGCCGTGTGGCGGCTGTAAAAGGTCTCCCCGTACATGCATTTAATGCTCTTATTTTTCCAATCCTCAGGGATTGCTTATGCAATTGCTTTTCACTGTTCCATCAATTGACATCCTTTAGATACCTGTTGAAGGTCATTATTAAACCGATGTTCGTTCCTCGTTGTATAACAACTGCTTGTTTGACATCCCTGTACTTTAAGTAGACTAGGATGTTTTGTGGGCTTTTGTTGTACCTTCCTTCTATTCGAAGGAATCTTCTTCAGTAATTTTATTTATTTAATAACCGGTATGAACATCGCTTTAGTTTTGACGGTATCACAACCTTATTACCAAAATGAGTATTACAAATACATTTAAAATATCAATATCACCCCTTAGGTTACACTCTGCTTCTTCTGTACGGATTCCCCATTCTATTAAGAACTTTAATACTATGTTGCCTTCGGTATTGGTTAGACCCTTAAATTTGTCTTCTGTAACTTCAGTTAATCTCAAAGGAGCAGGCAATACCAATGTTTTTGGGAGTAGTCTTCGTATAAGACTATCTCCTCTCAAATCACCCATCCTTCGAAAATATACTAATCCGTGAAAAAGAAGTGGAATGTATCCTAGTATTTCTAAGTGCAATGCCAAGAGGTGCAGATGTTGTTCGCATTTAAGCACTGCGTCTACCGTTACTTCATCTGTAAACGGTAGACGCTTCTCTGTAGTTAACATGTCTGATTTGACATGACAGTCTACAGATTTAATTTATCTAATTACTTGACGTGCTGCAAACTGTAATATGCAGTACGTCGGTCAAACTAACCGCATGCTTAAAACTAGATTGAACGAGCATTATCGTAGAATGAGTAAGTCTAAGAAAACCGACACTTTCTTGTACCGTCACTTTCGACGTACAGGTCATTCTGTAAATAACATTGCTATACAACCAGTGGAAAAACTTTATTACGATGCAAATTCTACATCTAGATTCAAAATAATCAAAAGACATGAAGCTGAACTGAAATGGATTAAATTTTTACAGACCCCTTTTCCACTGGGATTTAATGACAACATTTATCACGAGGGTAATATTTCCAGAATGCCAGACTTTGATATTTTCTCACTCCTGGAATGTCGCAAACGCAGAACTAGATCTCAAGGCACCAGGAAAAATGGTAACTTTAAACGTAAATCACGTGCGTTTAAACGAAACAATACTAGACTGAAGTGACTGTCAATTATATTATTAAATCATGGACGCCACTCTATGCTTTCATTTTTAAGTTCATTACCCGTTTCTGTTTTACGTCTTCTGGACTCCGAGGCGAATAAATTCTACGATAGTTCTCATCAGTTATATGATGCGGCTCTCTTAACTAGAGGCTATACTCAGCATACTCTCCGTCCTTACATTGATTCTGAAATTAATCATAAACGCCATTTCTTCAAAATATCCTTCATTAATAAGGGTATGGATTTTATAGATTTGCCCAGTATCTTTCGTGAGAGATCGGTGCTTTCTTCCATTCCTGCTTATTTTCAAAATACTGAAACACCTATAATTTGCTATAAATATAACAAACCTGTTAGATCTATCATTTTTAATTTCAATAAACTTGTTTCAGATCTTGATATTAATACTAATACTCCTGATTCATGTGATTGTAAAAACTCAAAGTATTGCTATCCTGCTGCTGGTCATGTAATTACTGGCAATTTGAAAATTATTCCTGATTCTAGGATAAGGAATATAATTTCTAAAGGACCGAAATATCGGTTTTCTTCTAAAATTGATTTCAGTAAATGTAGAGATGAAATCGCTGCTTCCTTGAATGAATTCGGTAATCGATGGTGTAAGCGAGAGTATGTTGAGTATAAAGCCCCAAAGGACTGGAAACTTAGCATTTTAAGACTAGTGAATAAACGCATTTCTTTCTATTCTCAAAATACTAACTTATTACCTCCTAAGCCCAAGACGTCTTTACGTCATCTTAAACTAGGTATTCAAGAATTTCATAAGAAGTTTGTTTTGGCCCCTGCAGACAAGGCCGCTAACAACGTCGTCGTTGTGTGACGGCTCCACTATGTAAACACGCTTTAGCAGGAGCTTGGTGGTACTAAGGCCTATGAACTTCAGCCTTTAGCTGAAGAGAGAGCTATAGTAGATAAACATGTTTGTCTTTCAGCCACCAAGTTTGCTGTGTGTGTTAACGAAGGCCAAGACAAGCTTCCTACGCTATACTGGTTACCAAAACTTCATAAAAAACCTTACAAAGCACGGTTTATTGCAAATTCTAGCTCTTGCACTACCACTGAACTTTCAAAATTATTAACTTCCTGTCTTACTGCTATTAAAACGCATGTAATTAAATATTGTGATAAAGTCTTTGAAAGATCAGGAAGAAATCTGTTTTGGTCTATAAAAAATTCGAATGAGGTTTTAAATAAATTGAAATCTAGACAGTTTCGTGCTTCTAGTCTGTCTACCTACGATTTTTCCACTCTTTACACTACACTTCCTCATAATCTTATAAAAGAAAAGCTTAATGATTTAATTGAATGGGCTTTTCACAGAGAAGATTCTCTCTATCTTGCATGTAATGTCAGAAATGCATTTTTCACTTCTAAAGAGCATAAGAATTTGTACACTTTGGTCATGTCAGAAAGTGTGTGATGCCCTCACCTTTCTACTTGAAAAAATTTATATTAGATTCGGTACTAAGTTATTTAGACAAATTGTGGATATTCCGATGGGTATTAATTGCGCACCTCTTGTGGCTGATCTGTTCTTGTATTGTTATGAAAGAGACTTCATTTTGTCGCTTTCCATTGATAACCAATCTGAAATTATTGAAGCTTTTAGCTCTACTTCTAGATATTTAGATGATTTATTAAATATTGATAATACCTATTTTGATGGTTTGATCAGTCAGATTTACCCCCTAGAACTTCAGTTAAATAAAGCAAATTCTTCTGATACCGAGGCCCCGTTTTTGGATTTACATCTATCTATTGTAGATGGATTTGTTTCGTGCAAAATTTATGATAAACGTGATGACTTTGATTTTGAGATTGTAAATTTTCCTTTTTTGGATGGTGATGTTACTCGTGCGCCATCCTATGGCGTTTATATTTCGCAATTAATTCGATTTGCTAGAGTGTGTAGTCATGTAACTGACTTCAACACTCGTAATAAATTATTAACGGCTAAACTCCTTAATCAGGGTTATCGGTACCCTAAACTACGCAAAGCCTTTTCAAAATTTTATAGACGCCATTCTGATTTAATTTCAAAATTCAATATTGGACTTAAATCTCTTCTGCAACAAGGTCTATCGGAACCCGAATTTTATGGTGACTTAGTATATAAATTCAGAAAAATATATAACCGCAATGACTTCAGCACCCAATTTCGTAAAATCATTCTTCGATATAAAAAGATTGGGTACAACATGGATATTATACGACAGACTGCATGCATGGTAGTTAACCCAATCACGGTTGGCAACTTTGCTTCCCTCTTTAATTGCACGCCGGTGGGTCAGGCCTCAGATTCTATGACGGCTCCAACGTAAAGGCTTATTGAAAATTAAAGAGATAATGTTTGTTGGTGCCTGATGCTCTGTCTCTGGTCGGGCTCATCGGAGTCTAACTGTTGGTTTTCTTTTGCTCCAGCATTTCAGTGGTTTCTTGCTGTCGAGTCCTCACCGTTGTCTCACCTCTGTGGTTCTTTGATTTCTGTGTTCACGGAGATGTTGCACTGATGAGTTAGGAGGCCTTCATGCGGACTGAACAAATTATTTGTCTAAATCGCGACGGAAGTAAGGGCGAGGATTGTGGCCACGTAAAATCGATTTAAGCCCCCCAGTGGAAATCTTTCCACTGACCGTTCCAAGGCGGCTCTTCTGTGGCGATTTATTTATGTTGTTGTATGTTACTTACTGTGTGTATCACTTGTGTCTTTTAATTTTGGATGGCCATATGGCCATTTTGTGGGAAAGTAACTGTCCTTATGTCCTTCCTTTGTTTATGTTTCCATTATGGTCTGGTCGCTTAATGTTTGTATTTCTTTCCCTTTGGTGTCTTTTATGGGTGGAGTAAGTTAATTGTATCAATTCCTGATCTTTGTTTTACTTCTACTTTACTTAAAATTGGATAGAATATAATTTTATGTAATATTTGTTGGTGCCTAATTCTCTGCCTCTAGTCGGGCCCATCGGAGTCTAACTGTTGGTTTTATTTTGCTCCAGCATTTCAGTGGTTTCTTGCTGTCGAGTCCTCACCTTGGTTGTTTGGGTTTTGTGTTCTCGGAGATGTTGCACTGATGAGTTAGGAGGCCTTCATGCGGAGTGAACAAATTATTTGTCTAAATCGCGACGGAAGTGAGGACAAGGATTGCGGCCGCGTAACATTGATTTAAGCCCGACCAGTGGAATTCGTTACACTGACCGTACCATAGCGGTTATTCTGTAGGTTTTTTTTATGTTATGTTATGTTATTTGTCTTTGAGTGTGTTTCGCTTTCAGATTTTTGTTTGGATAGTTACTGTCCGTTTGGCTTTCCGCTGTTGATGTTTCCATTGGGGTCCAGTTATTTCATGTTTGCGTTTCTTTACCTTTTGGTGTGTATGATGTGAGCTGTAGGTTAATTCTATGGAATCATGTCATCGCGCCAACTTCTAATTTGTAATGGTTCTGTGTTTTGAATCCAACTTCTGGAATTTCTCATGATGGAAGTTACAATCTGTTCTTCCTCTGGGAACATTACTTAGGAATCAAAGTAGATTGTTTGATTGCTCTGAAGTACGTATAAGACAAACCAATGTCTTCCCGGTTCATCTAAATTCTCCGTGACTATGATATAGGCTTCCGCGGCTAGATGTTTCTTTTCTAGTAAGAGATCTTGAGCACACACATTTCCATTTACTGCCATTATAAAAAATGTTACAGAATTTTCCTCAGTTCATGTGTGTCCATCATTATTGGATATCGCATTCTGGCGTTGATGATGCGTCCGATGGAGTAGCTTCTATGACTTAATGTTTCCAAAAGTATCTCCACGCCGTGTAGTCGGGTTTTCTTCCGTATCTGTTATGACTGTTTTTCATGAGCACCCAGTTTTTATAGGCTTTAACTTTTTCAGATGATGTGAAATTGTCCAGGACTGTCATAGCTCTGTATTCTTTCCTTCTTTGTTTTGATGGTACTTCATCCAGTAGCATCTTGTCCCATTTTTGATGACATCGTAGATGTTGAGATTATTCAAGACATGAACATTTAGTCCGTAGTCTGTTATCCGTTCGTTTGGTTTTATTCATAAGCATAAGTCATGGTATTTCTATCTGGGATTATCTTTTCTTCTTCCTTGACACTGGTGGCGGCCAAAGTCAAATACAGTTGTCATCAAGTTGATTCTCGGGCTTATCAGATTATTAAAATCAGCATACACACTCACGTTGATAGTTTTTGCGAGTGATTTAGAAAACTGAAGTTCTGGCCGCTGGTTTCCAGTTTTGTCAACATCACGTCGGAAGTAAGAGCGGGGATTGTGACCACGTTAGATTGATTAAAGCTCCCCAGTTGAAGTTCCTGTTGTAAATACCAGTTTATAATCTAAACATCGGTCCGTAATCAAATCTCATGCCGAATGTGGTCAAACATAATGCGATGGACTGCAGTAATGACTAACCGTTGTTTTTGTTTTGCTATTTCGTCAGCGGATGATGAAACTAGAGCTTGTCTATTGAATTTTAATCCTGGTTGTGGCGAAGAACCAACACAACTTTAAATTTGCCACATGTCACATATTTGAGATAACAGTTAAATTATCACATAAAATACTTTAGCATTCAATTTCCCAAATGATAATCTCAATACTGCAGTCTGTGGTTAAAAGGTTTAAAGATGTAAGGCAGTTTATCTTAATAGTAGTTACTGAAATGTAGTTACAACAGTTTAGTCTTGTATTCTCTAAGTCCGTAACAGTTGTACTAATAATCAAGAAGTCGTAGTTAGAGTCTTGGTACAAATTTGATCCACTTCCGAATTAGTTTGTCCATAAAATTTTCTAAAAAGGTCCTTCTGACCAACAGATTGATGTTCTAACAGTATGTACACGTACACTTCAAGTATTAAATATTTTGTGATTTTTCATATGACATCCAGCGTTGTGGTTTTCATGTTCTGTTGATATTGAAAATGTCAGGAAACATTTTATTTTAAGCAGGGGAGAATGTCACAGTTGCCACTTTTCGTAATATTTCGCAACGGTGGACTGTCTTGGTTGTCCCTTTTTCCCTATTTAGTTGTACCTCGTCACTGACGTATTTTATCATTTCCGGTGGCAAAACGAAAGTTATTGTTTACTTCTATTTATCTATCTTCTCATACTGAGTCGGTCATATTTGGCCATTACCTCAGTTGGATGGGTGGCTAAAGGGGGTCTTTCAAGGTATAGGAAATTTGCATTGGTTTCTGCCCACGCTTGGATTTTGATGAAATTATGCACAATAATTGCCTTGGGTATAACCATTATAATTACGAAGCATTCACTTTTAAATTTTATTTCCCTAGTAAATTTATTACATATTGTATGAAGTCTCTATCAGAACAGAGAGTACTCTCATATAAACATGTCTACAGTATTCAGAGTTTCATATATCGAATGCTGCTATGTTTTATGAAATAAAGCCATAATTAGTGAGTTTGTTGATACTATGAATGACCTCATATGTCTAGGAATAGTGGCTGGGCATTCAGTTTTCTTTGATGGTGTCCCCATATTTCAGCTCCTATTTTTGTATTCATTTAAAATTTATATGCATTTTTACCATGTTCCAATTTTTGTCAAGACACCATTTTAGCATAAAAACTACCCACATATCTTAGGAACGTGTTGATGAATTTTGATGGAAATTGAGGACCGGTAACATTGTGTTTTAACAGACTGAATACTGATAGTCCTGATTCAGCAAAATGTGAAATTATATGGTTATCATGTTTTGGTCATGCTGTTTAATAATACTTTACTATTGCTTTCAATTTGGATGGCTATAGTATAGTATGGTTTGTGTAAGTAGTTCATAGCATAATTATAAGTATTATTTTAAAACATCCATTTCAGTAAATTTGCCCCCCCCCCCCCTAACGTCATCAAACGCACCCATGTACTCATGTGCACAGTTTTCTCTGTCTTTCTTGTCTAATTTGGTAATGCTGCTAGGGTGATGTTTAGATTTAACATTCCAATTAATATCATACCAGTCACTTTAGATGGTGCTTCAGATTTTGTGAGATTTGTTATCCAACTGGAGATAAATGACTCTCAATTCAAACTGTTGTTTGTTTATTTAACCCTAACTGTCCATTTAAAAAGAAAGGTTTAATCTAGGGAAAATCAATAACACTTGAGATTACTTTTCCTGGACATTAAGTTTTCAGAATTTGTATCTGCATTGGCACTAGCCAATCTATCTTTTTTGTATAGCCCCTATGAACGAAATCAAACGACTTCCTGAAGCTGTATTCCAAAGCCATTTGAATTTGCTTTTAGAATTCACATGGTCGTACATTTGTCAGTGTTCCAAAACTTACGTGATCATGACTGTGTTGTCTATATATTTGTATAGGTCTTTCACTTCATGTACCTATCTCAGCAGTTGTTGCAGTAATTACAAAGCATATTATGTAAGATATCAAGAAGCATTTAACCCTTTACCACTCAGGGATTTTGTGAATTTCGCTGATTTTCACAGTGTTGCACCTGACAGCAACTTCAACTAGCCATTGTTTCATAATGTATGGTCTGTTTTACACCAAACTCGGTATGAATGTTCATTGGGCAGTAGCCTTTCAAATGCAACCTTTCATAACTTGATCATTGTTGTCATGGTAAAGAGGCGGCATCTCAAAGTTGGCAAAAAGTGTGGTTTCACATGAATTTTTGACCACATTTTAATCTTCACACAGCTGTCAAGGCAACATTTAAGGTGTTTGGCACTGGCCATTTTCACTGTTTGTAGCATGTTTTATCAGCATCAATTTTCAGGCATTTTTGACCCCAGACACCCTCAGATATAAATTTTAGCGGCCCGTTGGGCCATAAACCCAAAATTTTTCGGGATGTGAGGGGGGCGCTGCCCCCCTTCAACCCCCCCCCCCCCGGAATATTTTTAGTGGGGAGGCGCGCGAAAAAACAGGTCACTTTTTTGCCCAACAAAACCTAAAGCAAACATAACTATCCAGGGGTAGAAATGCAGATTTTAGGTGCTTCTGGGGGGCTTAAAATGGGGGGGGGGGGTGCAGACACGTAAAAACACATATCTGAGTGGTAAAGGGTTAAACTGTTGATAATAATTATTCAATCTGTGAGTAGTTATCGCATTACTCATAGAACTTTAAATTATTTTCAGTAAATACATTGTGATGTTTTTTTCTGTCCAAACACTGCAATGCTCTTTCTAAGCTGAGAGATACATTGCACAGAAATGTACTGGTAATTATTAATGAACAAAAAGCAAGCAAGAACAGTGCATAAAAAAGTGAACTTGCATTCAGCAGAAACATTCAAGAAGTGGTTGAAAGTTTTACAACCAGAAACAAATACTAAAAGCTCGCTTCCGATAAATTAACCACTATATTGACAAAGTAAATAGAAAAAATAAGACACTAAAGAAACGTCAACAATTACAATACCAATGCAGAAAAGAGATATTTATGCATGTGTACTCTAAGGAAGGAAACTGTTTCTCTCCCTGTCTAATAGCAAAATTTCTCTAGGTCATGGGACAGCTTTGTTTACACCAAATATTCTGCGCCTCACCCATCAATGATATCTTTTGCAACAGAAACTCAATATCAGTGACATTTCGATTTTTGGAAATACTAACCAATAATTACTGTAACTTTTTGTTAGGATAATAATCCAGCGTTCATAAAGACAGAGTATATCTAAGGCTTAATCTGGCAATGGATTTATGAACGGAACTATTTTTACTAGTAACAACAAACCACTGACCATTGCGTCCTTGCATACCAGCTTGGTATGGAAATGAAAATAATGGATCTCCTTGCCTTCCACCTATTTGAGTTGCATGACTTATGCAAGGTCATTAGATAAAGTTGCACATGTTCATAATAATTTTGCTGCTAATAAAAAAGAAATATATGTTGTTAAGCCTAATTTGTTGATTAGAATACCTTTTGATTTAGTGTTTTACTATCTACTATTTTGGATAGATCATAGTGTATAAATGAATGGAAAATATCAGAAATTCATGATATTTTAATAGTTTCTAAGCAAGATCAGCTCAATATGTATTCATTTTGATTTGTATAATCTCATTTTTATTACGTAAGTGTTACGAATTGCCTTTTTGAAAGGTTCTTGGATGATTTCAATAAAATAGTAAATTTTGCAGAAACGACTTACATCCATTAAAGGTGTAAAACTACAGTGTTACCGGTTTTGGATTTTCATGAAATTTGGCTTAGCTAAAGAAGATACATATGGCAAGTTTTCCTAGCAAAATAGAATCTTGACAAAGACTAGAACATATTTGTCTTAGGGATTGAATTTTGATAACTTTTTAAAACTTTAATTAAAAAATGAGATTTTTGATAATTATTTTTTCAGAAAATGTAAACTTTAATTAATTCAAAAGCTTTTTTTAGTATCAATGGAATGCCTATGGAGTTCTGCATTCAATCCAGTTCACAGAACTTGAAACTAAATAAAACATAAGATTTAAGACGCACTTATTTAGAGACAGATACCAGCTCATGGAGGGAGTCAGTTAGAGTGGCCTCCTGAGGCCTACTTTGATTTATATAATTTATTAAATACATTTTTATAGGTTGTATATGCTGAGTTATTAATATACAAAGTTTAAAGAAAAAACATGCATGGGCACAAATGAAAGACCCCCTTTAGAATTAAGCACAAAAAAATCATCTCTGGATGAGTCCTTAAAACTATTTACAATCCAACCACAGAGGTATCCTAAAACGCATACCTCTGAGTCTCAATCTTATACTGTGCGGGCTTTGAACTCCTCTGCAGTCTTGGCATTCCCCGCAGAAGATGGAAGACTATTCCACTGAGGAATAGTTCTAGGGAAGAAATAGTTTTTCAGGGCATCACTATTGGACTGGTACCTACGATACTGTGAGTTATTTGCTTTTGATGCCCTAGTCCGGGTTGACACTGTCGCAGGGGTCAAATACCTATCCTTGTTAATTGATACTGTACCAGAATGTATCTTGTAGAAGAAGGTTAAGGAGGACTGCTCACGACGGGTCTCCAGGGATGGCCACTCTAGCTCATCAAGCATGTCACCGACGCTACTTTTATTTTGCCATCGTCTGCAGGTCCATCGAGCAGCTGTCCTCTGCACCTTCTCCACCTGCTGAATCTGAGTTTTAACAAATGGATGCCAAATGGGTGATGCATATTCAAGCTGAGGGCGAACCAATGTTTTATATGCAACATCCTTTGTCTGCCGAGGTGCAAAAGTCAAATTACGTCTAAGGAATCCTAAGGTCCTAGTTGCTTTAGATGTTATTTCAGAAATATGTTGACCCCAATCGAGATCGTCAGTGATGCTGATACCAAGATATTTGGCGGAATGCACTTGCTCCAAAGTTTGCTGGTGTAGTGTGTAATTATACTTGATTTACTTGTCCTGAAGGTATGGTGACACCTTCATTGAATGGCATTTGGCTACATTGAACTTCATCTGCCAATCTGCTTCCCATTGTGCAAGTCGATCCTGGTCATCTTCTAAAATGCGACAGTCAGAAGAAGAATATATGTCCCTATACAGGACACAATCATCAGCAAACAAACGGACAGATGACCCGATGTTATCAGGGAGATCATTGATGAATATCAAAAAGAGGACCGGTCCAAGGACCGAACCTTGTGGGACACAAGATAGAACAGGGACTGGATCAGACGCTTGGCCGTCAAGTACGACTTGTTGAGAGCGCCCGGAGAGCCATGAGCTAATCCAATTATCACTGGTTGGGAGCGTACAGTACACTTAACCCGGATGTTCCGATCTGTATAGTGGACAGATCCTTGTCTTTTGTTATGACCTTGAAGGTGTATGTTCGTGGTCTGTCTTCTATATTTGTATATTTATTTTTTTTGACATAAATAACTTGGTAAGTGTGTTTTATTTATTTTGTTTTCCATACTGACCATCTTTGGGAACGGCAAGATGTCGTTTTCTATGCTTTTAATCTATTTTTCAGCTGCAAATCACTAGTGTTTGCAAGAATCACACCTCACCTGTGACCAGAAAATCGACCAATTGAGAGCTTTAATGGAAAGAAAAATATATTTTAAGACAGTTTTAAGATAGATAAATAATCTATAATGAGTTATACTAAAAATAAGTGCCTCTAGAATTCCATACGAAATCACACGAGGAGCAAGACTGACCATCCCAAAAAATTTCTGACTGTATGGTATGTCTCATATTTACTGTATAACTTGTCTTAAGATACTTGTTTTGACTGTATGGGATGTCGCTTTTAATGTGTGTAAGTTATTCAACGGTACATTGCAATATTTGTCAATGCAATAAGATGATAATGCTTAAACAATAGCAATCCTACGTGAAAATATTAATTACCTATAAATTCCCGAAATCTTGGAGAAATTGCATGTGCTGTGTGCTGCATGTCATTGAACCTTTAGAGCACTACAGACGAGAGGTCTTAACCACTCGGCCAAATGAGCCAGCCTTCGAGGACTGTCTTCAGGTGCGAAATATTTAACAAAATGAGACATATCGTCACGCGTCTCTCTTCATCCACAGGACGCATAGCAAATACTCTGATCAGACTGCACAGAAATGCAATATGATTAGTTACGGACTATTTGTTCAAGACATAAACATGTAAATTTATACAAAGAAATGAAGAGCTGTGGACCAGTCTGTGAAAGATAATTTCCTTTTCATCCCCCGACCGAATAGATTCGGGGGATATAGCGATCGGCTTGGCGTCCGGTCGTTCGTACATGGATGAAACTTGGCACAATGGTAAACAATGTTGAGACGGCGTGTCTTGCGCAAGAACCACAACCCTGGGTACCATGGTATTTCAGTTATCCCCCCTTCCAATAAAATAGAATGACTATCTTGTGATCTCTATAACTCCAATATCCTTCGAGATATTTATGACACTTGACAAAATTGTAAACAATGTTGAGTAGGCATGTCATGGGCAATAACAATAACCCTTGGTGCCATGGTTTTTTTAGTTATCTCCCCTTCGAAAAAAAAATAGAATGAGTATCTTGTGATCGCCATAACTTCAATACCTTTCGAGATATATTGATTAAACTTTGTACAATTGTTCACAAGGTTGAAGCAGCATGTCATGCGCAAGAACCAAAACTCTTCGTGCCATGCCATTTGAGTTATCTTCTCTTCCAAAAAATAGAATTGTTATCTTGTGATCGCCATAACTCAAATACCCTTAATGATATATTGATGAAACTTGGCACAATTGTTCACAAGGTTGAATCAGCATGTCAAGTGCAAGAAACACAACTCTTGGTGCCATGGCATTTGAATTATCTCTCTTCCAACAAGAGGGCCCAATGGCCCTATATCGCTCACCTGTTTACAAGAAAATCATTAGTGTAGGAGACCACTTGACATTGCTACATACTAAATATCTAAGCTCAGGCAAAGCGGTGTCCATGCTTATAAACCCTAATGGTTTCATTGGGTGACAGGGCTTGAGATGCAATTTCATCTCAATGTCTGGTAAAAGTCCCACAAAATTGGAAGAGACATCTCCAAAATGACCTATACAGTGTTGTCGGGGATGTAAAACCTCAAATCAAACAAAATCTGTGCCTTATGGTTTTGGAGAAAAAGATTTTTTTAAGTTTTTTCCAGTATAAGTCTATAGAAGCTAATGAGCCCTGGGGCTTGGCCAATTTTGACCCAAAGGGCACGGTTGGCAGGATTTATGTAGGCGACCATTTTGTGTTGCTATATACTAAATTTCTTAGGTCTGTACTTCATGGTTTCAAAGAAGATGTTTGAAGCTTTTTCCATTATAAGTTTGTTGGGAGTTAAGGGGCCACAGGATTTGGACCCCAGGGGCATGATTGGCAGGATTCATGTAGGCGACCACTCGACATTGCTACATGCTAAATACCTAAGCTCTGGGACTTATGGTTTCAGAGAAGAAGATTTTTTCCCCCATTTTAAGTTTTTTTTTCTTTTTTTCTTTTTTTCAGAGAAGAAGATTTTTGAAGTTTCTCCAATTGTAAGTCTATGGAAGCTAAAGAACCCTGGGGTGGGGCCAATTTGGATCCCATGGGCATAACTGGCAGGATTTATGTAGGTGGCCACTTGACATTGCTACATACTAAAAATCTAAGCTCTGGGCCTTATGGTTTCATAGAAGAAGATTTTTTAAGTTTTTTTTCCATTATAAGTCTATTGGAGGTGATGAGCTTGGGCGTGGCCAATTTTGACCCCAGGGGCAGGGTTAACAGGATTTATGTAGATGGCTATTTTATGTTGCTAGATACTAAATATCTAAGTTCTGTGCTTCACAGTTTCTGAGAAGAAGATTTTTGAAGCTTTTTTCCATTATGAGTCTATGGGAGCTAAGGGGCCCCGGGGCGTGGCCCATTTGGACCCCAGGGGCATGATTAGCAGGAAATATGTAGGTAACCACTTGCCGTTGCTACATGCTAAATATCTAAGCTCTGGGCCCTGTGGTTTCAGAGAAGAAGATTTTTGAAGTTTTTTTTTCCATTATGAGTCTATGGGAGCTAAGAAGGTCCAAGGGTGTGGCCCATTTGGACCCAAGGGGCATGATTGGCAGGATTTATATAGGTGACCACTTGCCGTTGCTAAATGCCAAATACCTCAGCTCTGGGCCCTGTGGTTTCGGAGAAGAAGATTTTTGAAGCTTTTTTCCATTATGAGTCTATAGGAGCTAAAGGGCCCCGGGGGTGGCCAGTTTGGACCCCAGGGGCATTATTGGCAGGAATTATGTAGGTGACCACTTGCCGTTGCTAAATGCTAAACATCTAAGCTCTGGGCCCTGTGGTTCCTGAGAAGAAGATTTTTGTTCCATTATGAGTCTATGGGAGCGGAGGGGCCCCGGGGCGTCGCCCATTTGGAACCCAGGGGCATGATTGGCAGGAATTATGTAGGTGACCACTGGCCGTTGCTACATGCTAAATATCTAAACTCTGGGCCCTGTGGTTTCAGAGAAGAAGATTTTTGAAGCTTTATTTTCCATTATGCGTCTTTGGGAGCTAAGGGGCCCCGGGGTGTGGCCAATTAGGACCCCAGGGGCATGATTGGCAGGAATTATGTGGGTGACCACTTGCCGTTGCTACATGCCAAATATCTCAGCTCTGGGCCCCGTGGTTTCAGAGAAGAAGATTTTTGAAGATTTTTTTACCATTATGAGTCTATAGGAGCTAAAGGGCCCCGGGGCGTGGCCCATTTGGACCCCAGGGGCATGATTGGCAGGAATTATGTAGGTGTCCACTTGCCGTTGCTACATGCTAAATATCTAAGCTCTGGGCCCTGTGGTTTCTGAAAAGAAGATTTTTGAAGCTTTTTTTTCCATTATGAGTCTATGTGAGCTAAGGGCCCCTGGGGCGTGACCCATTTGGACCCTAGGGGCATGATTGGCAGGATTTATGTAGGTGACCACTTGCTGTTGCTACATTCCAAATACCTCAGCTCTTGGCCCTGTGGTTTCAGAGAAGAAGATTTTTGAAGCTTTTTTCCATTATGAGTCTATAGGAGCTAAAGGGCCCCGGGGCGTGGCCCGTTTGGACCCCGTGGCAAGATTGGCAGGAATTATATAGGTGACCACTTGCCGTTGCTACCTGCTAAATATCTAAGCTCTGGGCCCTGTGGTTTCAGAGAAGAAGATTTTTTAAGCTTTTTGTTCCATTATGAGTCTATGGGAGCGAAGGGGCCCCGGGGCGTCGCCCATTTGGAACCCAGGGGCATGATTGGCAGGAATTATGTAGGTGACAACTGGCCATTGCTACATGCTAAATATCTAAGCTCTTGGCCCTGTGGTTTCAGAGGAGAAGATTTTTGAAGCTTTTTTTTTCATTATGAGTCTTTGGGAGTTAAGGGGCCCCGGGGTGTGGCCAATTTGGACCCCAGGGGCATGATTGGCAGGAATTATGTAGGTGACCACTTTCCGTTGCTACATGCCAAATATCTTAGCTCTGGGCCCTGTGGTTTCAGAGAAGAAGATTTTTGAAGCTTTTTTCCATTATGAGTCTATAGGAGCTAAAGGGCCCTGGGGCGTGGCCAGATTGGACCCCAGGGGCAAGATTGGCAGGAATTATATATGTGACCACTTGCCATTGCTACCTGCTAAATATCTAAGCTCTGGGCCCTGTGGTTTCCGAGAAGAAGATTTTTGAAGCTTTTTGTTCCATTATGTGTCTATGGGAGCGAAGGGGCCCCGGGGCGTCGCCCATTTGGAACCCAGGGGCATGATTGGTAGGAATTATTTAGGTGACCACTGGCCGTTGCTACATGATAAATATCTAAGCTCTGGGCCCTGTGGTTTCAGAGAAGGAGATTTTTTAAGCTTTTTTTTCATTATGCGTCTTTGGGAGCTAAGGGGGCCCTGGGTGTGGCCAATTTGGACATCAGGGGCATGATTGGCAGCAATTATGTAGGTAACCACTTTCTGTTACTACGTGCCAAATATCTCAGCTCTGGGCCCTGTGGTTTCAGAGAAGAAAATTTTTGAAGCTTTTTTCCATTATGAGTCTATAGGAGCTATAGGGCCCCGGGGCGTGGCCCGTTTGGACCCCAGGGGCAAGATTGGCAGGAATTATATAGGTGACCACTTGCCGTTGCTACCTGCTAAATATCTAAGCTCTGGGCCCTGTGGTTTCCGAGAAGAAGATTTTTTAAGCTTTTTGTTCCATTATGAGTCTATGGGAGCGAAGGGGCCCCGGGGCGTCGCCCATTTGGAACCCAGGGGCATGATTGGCAGGAATTAAGAAGGTGACCACTGGCCGTTGCTACATGCTAAATATCTTAGCTCTGGGCCCTGTGGTTTCAGAGAAGAAGATTTTTGAAGCTTTTTTTTTTCATTATGAGTCTTTGGGAGCTAAGGGGCCCCGGGGTGTGGCCAATTTGGACCCCAGGGGCATGATTGGCAGGAATTATGTAGGTGACCACTTTCCATTGCTACATGCCAAGTTCTCAGCTCTGGGCCCTGTGGTTTCGGAGAAGAAGATTTTTGAAGCTTTTTTCCATTATGAGACTATAGGAGCTAAAGGGCCCCGGGGTGTGGCCCGTTTGGACCCCAGGGGCATGATTGGCAGGAATTATGTAGGTGACCACTTGCCATTGCTACATGCTAAATATCTAAGCTCTGGGCACTGGGGTTTCCGAGAAGAAGATTTTTGAAGATTTTTGTTCCATTATGAGTCTATGGGAGCAAAGGGGCCCCGGGGCGTGGCCAATTTGGACCCCAGGGGCATGAATGGCAGGAATTATGTAGGTGACCACTGGCCGTTAATACATGCTAAATATCTAAGCTCTGGGCCCTGTGGTTTCAGAGAAGAAGATATTTTAATTTTTTCCCATTGTAAGTCTATGGGAGCTATATGTTGCCATGGCAACCAGAATTCCAATCTGATCAGCCCAAAAACCTTATGCAGCCTTTCCCCCTACCTGATGATGCTTCTCATGAAATTTGATCAAGATTGACCATGGGGTATTAGAGATATACTTATTTGAAATTGTTTACGGACGCACGGACGCACGCACGGACGCACGACGGACGACGGACAAAAAGTGATCACAAAAGCTCACCTTGTCACTACGTGACAGGTGAGCTAATAAAATAGAATAACTATCTTGTGATCGCCATATCTCCCATACTCTTGCAGACATGTTGATAGAACTTGGTACAGTTGTACATGAGGTTAAGCAGGCGTGCCATGTGCAAGAACCGCAGCTCTTGGTGCCATGGCATTTCAATTATCCAATAAAATAGGATGACTATCTTTTGAGCTCCATATCTCCAATATTCTCATGTTGATAGTACTTGGTACAGTTGTACATGAGGTTAAGAGACGTGTCATATGCAAGAACCGCGACTCATGGTGTACTGGTTTTTGAGTTACCTTCCCTGACAAAATAACATTGTGATGGCCATAACTCCTAAACCCTTTGAGGTATATTGATGATACTTGGCATGTTTATTCACTAGGTTGAGACAGCATGTCATTCACAATGCCCACAACTCTGGGTGTCATGGTTATTATTGTATTTGAGTTATCGCCCCCTCTAATAAAATTGTATGACTATCTTGTGATCGCCGTATCTTCAACAGTCTTCGAGTGATGTTGATTGTTTAAGTTAAGCAAGCATGTCACGGGCAAGAACCACGACTCTTGGTGCACTGGTTTGTGAGTTACCTCCCCTGACAAAATCTTGTGGGCCCTAGCTCAGAAACCCTTTGAGATATATGGATAGTACTTGGCATGATTGAGACAGCATGTCATGCGCGGGAAACAAAACTCTAGTGCGATGGTATTTGGGTTATATCCCCTTCTAATAAAATTATATACTCTGAGACATAATGATGGGACTTGGTATAGTTGTACGTGAGGCTAGGCAGGTGTTTCATGTGTGAAAATCGTGACTCTGGGTGCACTTTTTTTAGTTATTTCCCCAAACAATATACTCTTGTGATGACCATAACTTGGATACCCTGTGAGATATATTGATGGTATTTGGCACAGTTTTTGACAAGGTTGAAACAGTGTGTCATGCCAAAGAACCACCAACCGGGTCCACCACGAACGACTAATTCATTACGTCTGAAATTAGTGGAGGAAACAAAATTGGACTATCAACTTGAGCATAACAAAACAAAAACTCATCTATGCGTCTAGCAAAGACTAATCTCAGTCTGAGCATTTGCCCAGTCTGAACAGTGTTAAAAAAGTGAACTCGAGGCGCATGGGCCACTATGCTCACCAGAGGTATACAGGCATGGTGACCATCTTGGTCATGTGACAACAAAAGGCCACCATGCAATCAGTAAAATCCACTGTCTGGTCTTTTTTTCCATACAATTGTCTATGCTTTAAAGGAGCAGTCTCTATAAGGCTGTTTTCATGGCCACAACCGATTTTCTTCAAACTTTGTAGCTTCAAATCGGTACATATTGACTGTCTAGTGGTGAATTTTTAGACTCTTTGGTTCACTGGTTTTTGCTGTATACACTATAAAAGTGGGTGGGGTAATGTCACCCCATCAAGGGTATACCAACAAAAATGCTATTATTTTTGTTCAAAGTGCATGACTGAAGGCGATGTTTGCCGTATGCTTACTACCCTTTTAAGCATAACAGCCGGTGATAACAGTCTTATAAATATCAAACAAGAGAAGAGTTTATACGCGCTTGTAAGTTGTACCCAAATATCAGTAATTTTTATTCCCCAACTTTACGAAAAACCACAACACCTTAACAGTTTTCAACTTATTTCAAAGATCTTTCATAAATATAATGTTGATGTAATAGTCATTCTAGGTATATGTCAGAATTATTGTTAGTTCATAAAACTTAAGAGTTACCTGCCCCTGAAATTGGATTTTACCCATTTTTTTAAATCGGAGTGCATTTATCCGTTTGTAGTAGCCACAACTTTATTTGAAAGTGAATAAACCGATTCCATGCAAATATTATTAAATAGATGTGGACAAGGAAGTCTTTTGATTTAATAGTGCATGCTAGTATTTCCTTTTTTTTTGGGTTATATATGAACTCTTAATTTCCAGGTGCAAATGGAACATTTGTCAAATGTCAAACATTTTTGACCACCAAAGCAGGCTTTGCTCATGTTGTGGAACCTCATTTTAGACTGATACTGTGCTTAAATATAAACCTGTATGGTCTCATGACATGTTTAAGAATTTGTTAATTCACTGATCTTCCTCTGAATCGCTAGATGTACTCCATGTGTCAACAGCAGCATCATAAACAAAATCAATATGTTCCCGGCTTGGTTTTGCTTCACTATTTTCTGTTATGTTCCGGTAATATCCCAAATACCAGAGAACAGAAGCCACATGTGCGCAACATTCCACGGTACGAGCTCCACTTCTGCACCCACAATACCATCCAGTGATTGGGTTCAGTCCTCGTGTATATTCAACCCACATGTTATATGTTTTATTAGACGTGTGGCAAGAACGTATCTGTGCTTTGAGAACACCATCTTCTTCTTTGTGTGCCATTATCTCATATGATCCATTGTCGTCAAAATGTTCATCTGTGTAGGATTTGGCTTGTTTCGTTTTTTATCCCAGCCTTTTTTTGTCGCACCTGCTATTAGCATGGCGCGATATAGGCGCCCGGTTTTCCGTCCGTTCGTTCGTCCGTTCATCCGTTCGTCAAGGCTTCAACATTTGCGACGACCCTAGCGTTCACCCTAATGGTCAAGTTTATTTCTCAAGAACTATAAGAGCTTCATTAATGATACTTGGTACAAACTTGTATCTGGGGATGACAACTTACATGCAAGCATCCATATTTGACCTTGACCTACAATTCATGGTTCACTGACTTTGTAAAATATTGCGACCACCCTAGCGTTCACCCTAATGGTCAAGTTTATTTCTCAAGAACTATAAGAGCTTTATTAATGAAACTTGGTACAAACTTGTATCTGGGGATGGTAACTTAAATGTAAGCATCCATATTTAACCTTGACTTAAATCTCATGGTTCACTGACTTTGTAAAATATTGCGACCACCCTATCGTTCACCCTAATGGTCAAGTTTATTTCTGAAGATTTATAAGAGCTTCATTAATGATATTTGGTGCAAACTTGAATCTGGGGATGACAACTTAATGGCAAGCATCCATATTTGACCTTGACCTAAATTTCATGGTTCACTGACTTTGTAAAATATTGTGACCACCCTAGCGTTCACCCTAATGGTTTAGTTAATTTCTCAAGTATTATTAGAGCTTCATTAATGATACTTAGTACAAGCTTGCATTTGAGAATGGGATCTTTTGAGCAAGCATATATGTTTGACCTTGACCTACATATCATGGTTCGATGACTTTGCGCGCCACATGCGCGACATAGCCTTCGGCGGAATTCTTGTTACAACCTTATCCTGCAGCTTATTTGGACCTATTGGTAGGGCCATCATTCTTCTAGCAATTACTTTGCCTGAATCTTTGCTTGTTACCAAAGGTAGTCTAAATGCATTGCACAATGAGCAAAAAATCCTTACATAGTCGCCAACATATGATATTTGACTATTGGGCATTGTGTTGCTAAGGGCTTTCCACTTTTTAATTCTCCCATTAGCTGATTCGACAACCCATCTCACCTTTGTAACTAGCCTTGACTTATTCGCCTCTTCAGTCGTATGTTGCTTTTGAGATTTGTTTAGGAAGTAAGGCATATGAGAATTGATTCCAAAATCCTTTAGTATATCTATAGCATCCCTGAAGCCGCGGTCTACAACGAGAACATCATCTTTTTCAAACCAGTCAGTAATATTTTCTGCATTAGTCTTTAACATGTGTTCGGTAATCTTAGCATCTGTGTTTTTCCCATCTGCAAGATATGGTCCCATCACAGTCAAAATGTAACCATCAGTGGCCACAAGCATCATAGGTTTCAGCAAAGGCTGTCCTTTACGTACGGAATAAGATCTTCTCTGAAATGAGTAGTTTCCACTCTTCTCAATATATATGTATGTTCCATCAGCCACTGCGATTGCAACATCAGAATTTGAATGCCCAAATAGGACATTTGCAGAAGTTGATGTATGATTCAGGGATGTTAGAGAAATACTAAAGGGTTATGAAATCAATTCTCATATGCTTCACTTCCTAATCAAATCTCAGAAGCAATATACGACTGAAGAGGCGAATGATTCAAGGCTAGGTACAAAGTGAGATAGGTTGTCGAATCAGCTAATGGGAAAATTACAAAGTGGAAGGCCTTAGCAACAAAATATCCAATAGTAAAATACCATATGTTGGCGACTATGTAAGAATTGTTTGCTCGTTTTGCAATGTGTTTAGACCACAAGGAATGAACCCAATCACTGGATGGTACTGTTGGTGAAGAAGTGGTGCTCGTACCGTGGGATTTTGTGCTCATGTGCTTGCTAGCATGCACTATTAAATCAAATGACTTCTTTGTCCACATCTATTTAATAATATTTGCATGGAACTGTTTTATTCGCTTCCAAATGAAGTTGTGAGTACTACAAATGGATAAATGCACTCTGATTAAAAAAATGGGTAAAATTCAATTTCAGGGGCAGGTAACTCTTAAGTTTTATGAACTAACAATAATTCTGACATATACCTAGAATGACTATTACATCAACATTATATTTATGAAAGATCTTTGAAATAAGTTGAAAACTGTCAAGGTGTTGTGGTTTTTCGTAAAGTTGGGGAATAAAAATTACTAATATTTGGGTACAACTTACAAGCGCGTATAAACTCTTCTCTTGTTTGATATTTATAAGACTGTTATCACCGGCTGTTATGCCTAAAAGGGTAGTAAGCATACGGCAAACATCGCCTCCAGTCATGCACTTTGAACAAAAATAATAGCATTTTTGTTGGTATACCCTTGATGGGGTGACATTACCCCACCCACTTTAATAGTGTATACAGCAAAAACCAGTGAACCAAAGAGTCTAAAAATTCACCATTAGACAGCCAACATGTACCAATTTGAAGCTACAAAGTTTGAAGGAAATCGGTTGTGGCCATGAAAACAGCCTTATAGGGACTGCTCCTTTGACCGTAACGTAAAAACAAGTCAAGGTCAACCAAAGGTCGTCATTTGAAGAAAATTGGTAGGGTCCGAGCCCCCGATGCTGCAAACCAAGTTTCAAGGTCATCGGCCATTTGGTTCCTTTAAAGTTTGTTTACCATATATGGGCCTGGCAGCCATATTGGTCAGCTGACCCAGTCCTTACGAACAAACTTTCATTCCCCCTTCCCATTGAGTCTCCACATGTAATTTGGATTCAATCGACCCAGCAGTTTAAGCTGAGAAGAAGATAAAAATACTCAATCTGAGCCTTCCTGGACAAGGGTGAGTAAATGACCTTTACCTTCGGAACTGACAAAATTCCATTCAGCTGAGTGCAAATATCATTTCTGATGCCACTAGCTACCATGCAATCAGAAAAAATCCACTATTTTGTCTTTTTTCCATACAAATGTCTAAGTGACCATATTTGACCTTGACATAAAACAGGTCAAATTAAACCAAAGGTCATCATTAGAACAAACTTGGCAAGGACCGAGTCCCCGATGATGCATACCAAGTTTCAAGAACATCGGCCGTTCGGTTCTTGAGAAGAAGATTTTTAAAGGTTTTTACCATATATGGGCTGAGTGCAAATATCATTTCTGATGCCACTAGCTACCATGCAATCAGAAAAAATCCACTGTTTTGCCTTTTTTCCATACAAATGTCTAAGTGACCATATTTGACCTTGACGTAAAACAGGTCAAGGTCAACCAAAGGTCATGATTTGAACAAACTTAGTAGGGCCCAAGTCCCCAAGGCTGCATACTAAGTTTCAAGGTCATCGGCTATTTGGTTCCCGAGGAGAAGATTTTTAAAGGTTTTTACCATATATGGGAATGGCGGCCATTTTGGTTATGTGACCCTGTCCTTACGAACAAACATTCGTTCCCCCTTCCCATTGAGGCTCCACTTGTAATTTGGTTTCAAACTACCCAGCAGTTTAAGTTGAGAAGAAGATAACAATACTGAATCTGAGCCTTCCAGGACAAAGATCAGTAAACGACCTTGACCTGTGGAATAATAAAAAATCTATTCAACTGATTGCAAATATAATTTCTGATGCCACAGGCTACCATACAATCAGAAAAATCCACTGTTTTGCCCTTTTTCCATATAAATGCCAAATTGACCAAATTTGACCTTGATGTAAAACAGGTCAAGGTCAATAGAAGGTCATCATTTGAACAAACATGGTAGAGCCAGAGTCTCCGATGCCGCATACTAGGTTTTAAGGTCATCGGCAATTGGGTTCCTGAGAAGAAGATTTTTAAAGGTTTTTACGATATATGGGCATGGCGGCTATTTTGGTCATGTGACCCAGTCCTTACGAACAAACTTTCGTTCCCCCTTCCCATAGAGGCTCCACGTGTAATTTGATTTCAAACTACCCAGCAGTTTAAGTTGAGAAGAAAATAAAATTACTGAATCTGAGCCTTCCAGGACAAAGGTCAGTAAATGGCCTTGACCTTAGGAATTGATAAACTTCCATTCAGTTGATTACAAATATCATTTCTGATGCCACAGGTTACTATGCAATCAGAAAAATACACTGTTTTGCCCTTTTTCCATACAAATGTCTAAGTGACCAAATTGGACCTTGACGTAAAACAGGCCAAGGTCAACCAAAGGTCATCATTTGAACAAACTTGGTAGGGCCCGAGTCCCCGATACTGCATGCCAAGTTTCAAGGTCTGCCGCCGTTTGGTTCCTGAGAAGAAGATTTTTAAGGTTTTTACCATATATGGACATGGCGGCCATCTTGGTCATGTGACCAAGATCCCATGAACAAACTTTCTTTCCCCATACCAATAAAGAACCCATATGTAATTTGGTTTCAATAGACCTATACCCTTATGACGTCATAAATGTAAACAAAGTTGCATTATGGGATCGATTGGGGGAAATATAGCGTGTTTTGAGGATGGCAGAGGAATCAACTTGCCCCATGAAGGGTATCTGTAGCCCATTTTTGGGTTTCCTCACAGCTAGGGATTATGCATCTTTGTTTTTCTCCCCTTTGTAATTTAGCCGTAATTCCACTTCCAAGTTAATTGGCGCCCTTTTGTTTAGAGTATTTAATGACCTGCCCACAATATTTGCATTTTATATCATAATACACATTACGATAACTCACCCTTGCGACATGGTGCAATTTTCACATCTCCAAAAATGGTTACTTCTCTGATGAAAGTCTGTATTTTTTTTTTTTTTTTTTTTTTTGATTTATACTGCAAACATAGATTTTGTTGCTTGTTATATATTTTAGGCGGTTCTAACGAGTACCCACATACTATGTCTTGGAGCAGAAATAAGAAATAATGTATAACCCGGTACATGTAAACTCCAGTTTCTTCTCTATAATGTGGGGTTTAGGGGGATGTTCATTAAACGGACTTGTTCACATGGTCATAACATTTCAGTATGAGTTAGGCACATGTAATACCGTTTCTCAACTTCAGTAAACATTAACTGGCACGCGGAAACGTTTTCGGGGCCGAATCCACTTCTTCAGCTCCTGCATATAGGTTATATAGCTTACGTCGTTGATGGTCCAGTAACTGATCTCTTGGATTTTTTTTTATCATACTTGAACAACACTGTAGGTCTTCCAAATGGTTGTGTCACGTCTACCAAAATTGCTTGAAAATAATATTATATGGATAGGTATTAATTTAATCCATAAAATATCATTATTTTCAAACGATAAAATGCAAAAATAAAGGAAAAAAATCCAATAGATCAGATTTGGACCATCCGCTCTACTAACCGCAAGAAAACTGTACTGACCCTTACCCAGCAGGCACATGACGTAATTGTGACGTCACATCAACGTCGGTTCGACGTCATGACGTTTATGCAACGTCACATCTACGTCGTGCCGTTGCACCGACGTTGGTTTGACGTTGCCCTAGCGACGTGTGCCTGCATGGTTAGTATTTGTGGGTTTACCCGGAGTGTGCCTAGCTGGGGCTCTGAACCCATTCGGTTTTATTTTTAAGCCCTTGAGGGTTTGGGACCCACAGTAGGATGTATGGCTGTATTACCATTTTTTCCCGGAGTGTGCCTAGCTGGGGGTCTGAAACCAGAACAACGCTTTAGGCGTATTTAGTCTGTTCAAGGGGTCTGAACCCAGATTATATTTTAGGGACTGCAATTTTACTGAGGTTTACCTGGAGACACACAAAACTTTCACCACCTCTCACACACTTGTTTTTTATTTGAAGCGTCGGGGTCGGTACCGAGCTAAAGGGCTTCAAATGTTAGTTTTGAAAACACAAAATCACTCCGTAGGAGTAAGCGTTGGTGTATTGCCCAAAGTTTATCAAATAATCATAAAATAATAATATAATAAGTCGTGTTCGCTTTGAATCCCCTACATTTCGACAATCGTACCAAATCTCTGGGTTCGTGACGGTAAAATAGTGCCTTTAACGCCTTTTTCACTACCGCTTTCCCCCAAACAATCCCACAATGCACCGCTGTTAACAATGCGTGACGTCATAGAGTTTGAAGACTACTGGCCCAGCAGTTTCTGAGAAGTCCTTTGAAAATGTTGACGCAGACGCGAACGCGGACACGGACGTGGACGTGGACGCGGACGACGGACGGCGAATCACTGCCTATACTATAAGCTCCCCCGGAGCCTTCGGCTCTGGTGAGCTAAAAAACTCGAGTGGTAAACTACCCACCAAGTGCACAGCGAAGAATCTTATCAGACTGAGTGGATGCGCAAGCTAATCTGAATCTTCGTTGGGCGCAGTCATTTTGTCATGTTTTGTGTTTCATCTGAGACAGTATGAAGAACCCGATGAAGAAAGTGTGTATATGCCAAGTTTCCACATTTCAGAAACAAAATAGCTAACGTATTTAAATGTTATCCTACGAATAAGTCGAAATCTCTCTATAGTATTATCAGGACACACAATATAGTATGATCGGAACACGACATACAGTGCTGAGAAATCAGTTTTGCGACATGCGATACAAACCAGTTTTTGACCCCTCTATCGTTTTCTTTGAAAATAATTGCTCTTACATGGCAAGGTACTATTAATAAAAGCTGACCCGAAATACATCATAAAATAGTTAAAATTCATTAGCAGTCGTTTCATGTAAGGTTGGTGGCAAAGCTTGATTAAATTGCACCGGTGCAGCCTTTGAAATCGAAAGTAGGATAATGATTTTCTAGAAACAAATGAGAAAATAAACGAAATAATAGCAATAAACAGAAAATTAAGGTAGCATGTCGAAAAGACTTTTAGTTATGCTTCCCGAACTACTGCTATGAAGTTGAAATTCTAATGATTAATAATTTCAAAACACAAAAATAAACATTCTGTAACAAACCCAACATATCGGAACAAGGATCTGTCCACTATACAGATCGGAACATCCGGGTTAAGTGTACTGTACGCTCCCAACCAGTGATTATGTGTGGATCCTCTTATCCCATAGTAGTCCAATTTGTACAATGGCCTTCTGTGAAGTACCTTGTCAAAGGCCTTGGCGAAATCCATGATGATCAAGTCAGTCTGTTTGTGGCCACGATTTATTGCCCCATCCAGATTACTCACAATGTCAAGGAAGAATTGAACTAGTTAAGTTTCGCAAGACCTTTTACTTCGGAAACCATGTTGGCAGTCAGCAAGAATGCTCTCAAAAGCTAAGTGCTTGTTAATGCTGCTGACTAATATATGCTCCAGGGTTTTGCAACAGATGCATGTTAGCGACACTAGTCTATGATTTGCTGCATCGTATTTGTCACCTTTTTTATAGACCGGGGTAACATTGGCTTGTCGCCAATCATCTGGTACAGTGCCCTGGGCAAGTGATTCATTGAAAATAAAGACCATAAAATACTTTTGTCATTTGAGGTCAACCAATGGAAATTCTTTTATTATAGCTAAGGGTATTTTCCCCATTGACTTTTAACGTATGTGTGAGTAATAGTATGTGTGATGGGTCACTTTTAATATGCACAATACCAATTATTTGCACGCGGGAAATCTCTTTGTATGTATTTTGGGAGCAGCCATTTTTGACAGTTGACTTCGTCTTGAAAATCGTTCAATGATTTCAAAGAAGATGTAGAATGTTTAATGTTATATTTATTTTGATATGAGTCCAGGTAATTCCCCAAATATGTGCACTCTTCCGGAATGTTCATATTTCACTAGAAATTGTGTATTTATTCTGATCGGGCCAATATTTACATTGTACAGGTAAATAGCTGATAAGCAAATACGCTTTCAGGCTAGTCCATGGAGGAACATGATTTTGTCTAACCCCCCCCCCCCCCGTCCTGCTGTTCATGTCTATCTCTGCCTTTGCAAACAGTGAAGGTCCAGATCAGATGGATTCTGCGGATACCATCTGATTGGGGTTTGTAATTTTTGGCATTCAGTTTGTGAGTTTGGGTATGCACATGAATAGTCTCAAGTAGCCTGCATCGGTTATCCAGGGAAATAGTACTTGTCCCAGCAGTTGAGCTTTATGTCGGTCTGAGTTTTGTGCCCCGATACAGAAAATATGCATTAATTATGGATTTCTGTAAAACCTGGATTGAAGCCTGAGTATTTTCCCTGTGGTGCATTAATTTATGTGATAGTCCCTAGATCATGAAGTTTTAATTAGACCAATATGTGTGAAGTTTTTAATTATGTGTCCTATCCAATAGTATGTTCATATAGAGATGAGACCTTGGCCTGGCGGTTTGTCTTGAAGAAGCCAGGGATCAGTTATAGGACACCTGTTATTATGCGAATAGCACAACCACTACATCATACGGCTTCTTGACCGAGGTAAGTTTGAATCTAAAACTGTGGGAGGCAAATATGCAGATCAGACGGTGAAGATGTGTCGTCTGATCTGTATCTTTGTGATCTCGGTGTCGTCTGATCTGTGTCTCTGTATTTTTAGAGTTTCTTTATCTATATTATGGTAATATGATTTGTGCATGAGGTTAGTAACGTCATCATGAATGAAATTATTATGCACCGGCTGTCTGAAAAATGGTTGTCGTCGTCTGTTGACATCTGTCGATTCAAACCGACAAAGTCCCATGTATATATATTCAAGGCTAGTTATGACAGTTTGCATTGTCATGCTATTTTTGAATATATGTGATATGAATTATTCACATGTATGTATTAGTGCTAGTACTATGACAATTATTTGTATTTATTTTAGGACGCCCTCTTCTTCTACTTTTAATATGAAATATAATCAACTGAGTCCCGACTGAGTTAGTCTTCCATAAAACTCCACCTGTGACAGAAAGAAACAAATACCAACGATATACAAACTCAAATACAAACCATAACAAAAATAAGATCGGCAGAATAGTCCCTTTGAACGATAAGTGAAACGAATTCCACTTGGGAGCTTAAATCGATTTAACGCGGCCGCAGTCTATAAATTTCAAGTCTGATATTGGCATGGTAGTCAAATATGTTATCCTGACAAAAACAAGATCAATACTTATAACCGCTAAAGGATGGAAAGTAGAAGTAAAACAAAGATCAGGAATCGATACAATTAACTTACTCCGCCCATCAAAGACACCAAAGGGAAAGAAACACAAACATGAAGCGACTAGACCATAATGGAAACCTAAACAAAGGAAGGCCGTAATTACAGTTACTTTCCCACAAAAAGGCCAAATGGCCATCCAAAATAAAAAGACGCAAGTGATACACACAGTAAGTCACAAACAACAACATTAATTAACCGCCACAGAAGAACCGCCTTGGAACGGTCAGTGGAAAGAATTCCACTGGGGGCTTAAATCGATTTTACATGGCCATAATCCTCGCCCTTACCTCTGACGCGGTATACACTAATTTTGTTTAGTCCGCATGAAGGCTTCCTAACTAATCAGTGTAACATCTCCGAGAACATACAAAACAAAAAAACTACAGGATGAAACAAGGTTGAGGCCTCGACAGTTTACAACAACAGAATTGCTGGAGCTAAAGAAAACCAATAGTTAGACTCCGAGGGGCTCGACCAAAGACAGAGCACCAAGCGCCAACCAACATAAAGAATACTGAAAATAAAATAAAATTCCATTTTTGTTTTACGCTGGAACCGTCATATAATCTTAAGCCCGACCCACCGGTGTGCAATCAAAGAGGGAAGCAAAGTTGCCAACCGTGATTGGGCCAACCACCATGCATGCAGTCTGTTTTATAACATTTATGTTGTACCACATCTTTATATATCGATGAACGATTTTACGAAATTTGGTACTAAAGTCATCACAGGCATGTATTTTTCTAAATTTATATACTAAGTCAGCATAGAATTCGGGTTCCGAGAGGCCATGAACTCTTTATTGTACAACTTTGAGAAAGACTTAGACTTTATTAGCCGAAACTACGTAGTATGACCCATCTTCTTTCTTTGAATGTTTTCATTGCTCTTAAAAAAAAACATTTTTGATTTTTATTTTCCTTCACTGCAGCTGGTGTTGTGCAGTGTGGCGGCCGTAAAACGTCTCCCCGTACATCAACCATAGTGCAGTTTATATTTTACTTTTGGTCCTTTGAGATCAGCGTGAATATTCTGAGAAATCGGAAATAAATTATTGGTTTAGACTCATATTCTAGACAGGGTTTTAATTATTTGGACCCCATTTTTATTTATATCAGTCTATGGATCGACTTCCTATTCGAAATTCGCAAATTTGCAGTATGTTTCCTCTGGCTTTCTTTGCCGGATCATTACAGGGTCACTGATGAGGCTTTATTAGCCGAAACTACGTAGTATGACCCATCTTCTTTCTATGAATGTTTTCATTGCTCTTAAAGGAACCCATTTTTGATTTTTAT
This sequence comes from Lucinisca nassula, assembly GCA_963580285.1. Taxonomy (NCBI): domain Eukaryota; kingdom Metazoa; phylum Mollusca; class Bivalvia; order Lucinida; family Lucinidae; genus Lucinisca; species Lucinisca nassula. The sequence goes on from OY757020.1 coordinate 139,206,296, forward strand.
TTGAAAGTTGCTGGGTATGAAAAATAGAAGTGAAGGCAATGGTCATGAATCCGATCAGAGACACCAAAAGGACAGAAGCCTAAACATGAAACAATTAGACCCTAATGGAAACATCAATAGCGGAGAGCCAAATGGACAGTTACTTTGTCACAAACTGGCCAATTTGCTATCCAAAACAAAATAATATAAGCGATACACCAACTCAAAGACAAACCGAAACAAAAAAAAAACCACGACAGAAGACCGGCCTTATTGAAGCTTTTAGCTCCACTTCTAGATATTTAGATGATTTATTAAATATTGATAATACCTATTTCGATGGTTTGATCAGTCAGATTTACCCCCAGAACTTCAATTAAATAAATCAAATTCTTCTGATACCGAGGCCCCGTTTTTGGATTTACATCTATCTATTGTAGATGGGTTTGTTTCGTGCAAAATTTATGATAAACGCGATGACTTTGATTTTGAGATTGTAAATTTTCCTTTTTTGGATGGTGATGTTCCTTGTGCGCCATCCTATGGCGTTTATATTTCGCAATTAATTCGATTTGCTAGAGTGTCTAGTCATGTAACTGACTTCCACACTCGGAATATATTATTAACGGCTAAACTCCTTAATCAGGGTTATCGGTACCATAAACTACGCAAAGCATTTTCAAAATTTTATAGACGCCATTCTGATTTAATTTCAAAATTCAATATTGAACTTAAATCTCTTCTGCAACAAGGTCTATCGGAACCCGAATTTTATGGTGACTTAGTATATAAATTCAGAAAAATATATAACCGCAATGACTTCAGCACCCAATTTCGTAAAATCATTCTTCGATATAAAAAGATTGGGTACAACATGGATGTTATACGACAGACTGCATGCATGGTAGGTAACCCAATCACGGTTGGCAACTTTGCTTCCCTCTTTAATTGCACGCCGGTGGGTCAGGCCTCAGATTCTATGACGGCTCCAGCGTAAAGGCTTATTGAGAATTAGAGAGATCTAATTCTTGGTAATGTTGGATGGTGCCTGATGCTCTGTCTCTGGTCGGGCCCATCGGAGTCTAACTGTTGGTTTTCTTTTGCTCCAGCATTTCAGTGGTTTCTTGCTGTCGAGTCCTCACTGTTGTCTCACCTCTGTGGTTCTTTGATTTTTTGTGTTCACGGAGATGCTGCACTGATGAGTTAGGAGGCCTTCATGCGGACTGAACAAATTGTCTAAATCGCGACGGAAGTAAGGGCGAGGATTGTGGCCACGTAAAATCGATTTAAGCCCCCCAGGGGAAATCTTTCCACTGACCGTTCCAAGGCGGTTCTTCTGTGGCGATTTATTTATGTTGTTGTTTGTTACTTACTGTGTGTATCACTTGTGTCTTATAATTTTGGATGGCCATATGTGACGCGTCATGAGATTTTGTGCCCAAATGGGGCATTACGTCATTCCGAGAAAACGTGAATAAATCGCGACGTTATAGCTGACGTAGCTAATTTATGACGCACCTGTTGCTAATAATACTTTAAACAAGAGCCTTTTATTTTGTAAATTATAAAGTTTGCATAGTATAAGCAAAATTAAAAAGACGTTTCTTCTTTTCATTCTTGGAAGATATGTGTGCGAGAATATGACGAAAAAGATTTGACCGATAATTGGCCGTGCTGTTGTCGGTATATTTTTATAAATCGTCCATATGTTACCGTACCCAGTAGCGCAGTTGGCAGAGCAGCTTCCCCCCTGATAATGGGATCCCTGGTTCGACTCCGGTCCTGATCCCTATTTTTTTTCAGCTGTCTTTTTCTTTTTTTTTTTAAAATACGAATTTTGTAGGATTGTTGCGAGAATTACATGCCATATACATGGTCACCTAAAATTCAAAGTGCGGAGATAGAATTTTTCTGATATTTGTTTTGGAGTTTAACGGCCCAGTCAACACTAACTAGGTCATTTGAGAGCCAGTCAGTTCACCTATCCCCACGTTTCCTGGGTTAGCTAATACGTAAGCTGTTAACTAGTACAGTGCACATTCTTTCGCCAGAAACTGACAACTGCTCTTCTTGAATAAGCGGAAGGGAGAGAATGACCATAGAAAAGATTTCATGATCAATATCCACGCAAGTTGCTGAACCCGGCAGGTATCGAACCCGTGCTCTCCTGATCAACTCTGATAGACTAATTAATTTGCACTTGCTCACGGTTCGGTTTTAATAGATCCCTTGATTCAGAAGGTTTTATACAGAGGGTCCATGATGGCAACAACAACAGATCTCCAAGGTACATTTTGGAATTACAGGACACATGCAGGGATGTCATATTTGCCTCCTTTATATCAAATAATCTGTGAACTGAATAGCACACGAGTATGCCCCTCCTTTTCAGCCACTTCTATTCAGGTTTTATTCCTGATTATCATGCAACAGGCCAGAGGTATAGTGGCCATCAATCAAAGCACCATGTAAGATCACATTATGTCAAAATCAGCATCTGGGATAAGTTCACGAGAGCCTTTGGTGTAATCAAATAATAAATAATGTGTTGATTTCTTAAAAGAAAGAATTTGCTCCTGAGGTGCGGGAATGTCGTGTCCTTTTTGCAAGACACTTTAATAAATGTTACAAGGAACATCATATATATGTACGTAATTTTACTCCGAAAATGAAATGACAGTTTTTTTGTTCAGATAAAAAAAAGATAATTAAAGTTTTTAATTTAAATAATGGCTGGTGGTATTCACTTTTAATAGGAATTGTCTGTGACCCTGGTAGAGCCCACATATTTATTGTAGCTGTGCCACCCTCTCCCGACCTTCTGGTTTACAAGTGGTGCCCTTACAATATTCAACAACATATACATGTATGGAATGGAATAACTGACTTGATTCTATGGCAAGGTTATACCTCATTATATTTAAATGATAGACCCATGTGAAATAATATCCTACTAACTGTCCCACAGAAGGGCATATTCTGTCGAAATGTTGGTATAGCTTTCTTAGCTGTGCTACATAGCAAGATTGTATCATACATGATAGAAATACCTCACTGAGGCGGTTCTTCCAAGTATCCATAATTATGTTAGCTGAAATAACAGATACCCTTATAACCCATAATTCTCTGTATAAAAAGTAGAAGTAAAACAAAGATCAGGAATCGATACAATTAACTTACTCCACCCATCAAACACACCAAAGGGAAAGAAACACAAACATTAAGCGACCAGACCATAATGAAAACATAAACAAAGGAAGGCCATAAGGACAGTTACTTTCCCACAAAATGGCCATATGGCCATCCAAAATAATAAAAAGACACAAGTGATACACACAGTAAGTAACAAACAACAAAATAAATAAATCGCCACAGAAGAACCGCCTTGGAACGGTCAGTGGAAAGATTTCCACTGGGGGGCTTAAATCGATTTAAAGCTTTTGTTTGTTAGTTTGTTTGTTTGTGACTGTGTTATACAAACTTGTCAACACTATTTAAGTCATTTTGGAAACATTGTTACCAATTACTTTTACCCGACATTGAGAAGAAATGACATATCAAGCCCCATGTATAAACAAACTGCTAGGGTTTATATGCAGATCAATCTCACTATAACCGCTTTGCCTGGGCAAGTTAAGACCTTCTTAGCGTTTTACAAACTTGTGCTCATGTTACGCCAGAAAGGCACAATGCAGCCAGTCTATTTCTCCTAGCCCTGATGGGAGGTGCCATTATGTAAAGTTCGTTTTGCAAGGATGTCCATGGCAGGGAGATGCTTTTAGCTTTAAATTTGTATAATTTGCACACACACAATTGCACACATACTCACACAACGATGTTAATGTCATCTTTACTTCCTTCTGCGATTATAGATCCCAAATCATGATAATACTAGTAATATGTTGCTGGGTGGGGTAATCTGATAAAAATACTTATAAATTGCATGTATGCCACTATTTAATGCAGACTTGTGATTTATTTACAATACAAAATTTTGCTATAATTGCAATGATGTACAGACAATTTTGTCGAACAAGTAAAGGATTGTGCATAATTTTTCTGTGTTTTATTTTTATTATTATCATCATTATTATTATTTTGATATGGATTTCATATTTTTATTAGCCATCATGAAATCATTCATATCACTATGACCTTGAATGTAGCAATGGTGTGTTAAAAGTCTGCTCTCATAAGCCGAAACTAGCTAGTCTGGCCCAGAAAACACGTACACTCCATATTTTTCACTTCTGTGGTGTATTCCTTGCTTCCAAAGGATAACCCTTTTATAGAACATATTTGCAGTTAAAATAATTGAAACAGTTCAATCCTTGGCTATTTAGACTACGTAGCATTCAAACAAATTGATGTTGGTGACATACACACATAATTATAATGTAAGTAGGTGGGCTTTTCTGCATCCCAGCAAAGCTGATCTCTCTGGCAATGGTTGAAATGATTATTGTTACATGATCTTTAATTGGATTTAGTAATGCACATTTTCATTTCTTTGATTTAGATTTAATCGTCATCCTCGATAGCGCAGTGGTTCATGATCGAGAGGTGGTGCGTTCGAATCCGGCACCCGGTATCGAGGTGTGTTCTTGGGCAAGACACATAATGACACTGCCTCACTCCACCCAGGTGTAATTGGGCAGCAGTGGTGTAATAGTCACTGCCTCTCTCAGGCCCCCGCCCATAGGGGCTTGAAGAAATATATGGGCTGCATGATGCTTCCACGCAGAGCTGAATCCGGCCCGCACACTAGTACTGGTAAACCGCTTAGAGGATCTAAGCCTGTCCAGGAACCGCGGTGCGAGGCGGACCGCCCATGCTATTAAACCCTATTGGTTTCATTGGGCGACAGGGCTTGAGATTTCATTTCATCTCAATGTCGGGTAAAAGTCCCACAAAATTGGAAGCAACGTCTCCAAAATGACCTTTACAGTGTTGACGGGGACGTTAAACCTCAAATCAAACAAACAAACAAAAACTGCCTCTCTCTTGCGCGCATGAAAACATCCGGAATGAGTGTTCGAGAGTGATTAAATAAGCTTGCAGCTTCCATCGCAATCGAACTGAAATATATATGTATAAACTATTTAATGAGAAAATATATGTCTAGCTCTACAAGAGTATTGTGTTCGAAAAATTTAAGGATTTTAAATTTGTTGCCATGGCAACAGAATTCTTCCCAACAAATATGTAACGAATGATTGCTACTGGGTGAATAAATAATTGTGTGAAAGTATGATTTGCTGATATTTTGTTTTCTCTGAATGCTTAATGAGGCTTTGAAGGCAAGAATCAATAGCAAATATACATCTAAAATGACTGAAAATGCAATTTTCGCATATTCAGGGTCATTCAATAAAGACCTATATCTCGTATACCGCTCAATGTTTTCATCTGAAATTTCACACATGCACTTCAGTATTATAAAGCTATCAGAAAATGGCAGAAACTCATTTTCGGTTATGGACCCAATTTGGACCCAAAATCTCATGGCTGGTCACATATGGCCATTTTGTGGGAAAGTAACTGCCTTAAAGCCTTCCTTTGTTTAGGTTTCCATTATGGTCTGGTCGCTTAATGTTTGTATTTCTTTCCCTTTGGTGTCTTTGATGGGTGGAGTAAGTTAATTGTATCGATTCCTGATCTTTGTTTTACTTCTACCTTGGAACGATCAGTGAAACGAACTCCACTGGGGGCCTTAAATCGATTTTGGTGTTGTGCAGTGTGGCGGCCGTAAAACGTCTCCCCGTACATCAACCATAGTGCAGTTTATATTTTACTTTTGGTCCTTTGAGATCAGCGTGAATATTATGAGAAATCGGAAATAAATTATTGGTTTAGACTCGTATTCTAGACAGGTTATTAATTATTTGGATCCCATTTTGATTTATATCAGTCTTTGAATCGACTGCCTATTCGAAATTCGCAAAATTGCAGTATGTTTCCTCTGGCTTTCCTTGCCGGATCATTACAGGGCCACTGATGAGGCTTTATTAGTCGAAACTACGTAGTATGACCCATCTTCTTTCTTATGAATGTTTTCATTGCTCTTAAAGGAACTCATTTTTGATTTTTATTTACGTGAAGTCAATAAATGTCGGATATGCGATTTTGACGTTAGTGTAAAGCTGACAAAAAATTCAAAACTATGTGTGATGCAGGATTTACTTACTTGGATCACATGCAACCCAAAGATTTGTTTGTGGGGAGGACTAATGCCACCAAATTGTAAAACGAGATTAATGAACGATCAAATGCGGAAATCAAGTACATTGATGCCTGTTCGCTGTACCCATAGATCTGTAAATATGGTATCTTCACACTAGGTAATCCAGAGATTTATTCCCAAGAAGAAATTGATGAAGACAATATCCAACAATACTGTGACCTATTAAATGTAAAAATCAACCGACAAGACATTTGTATTATGCAGTACAATCTTACAAATATAAAATTAACTCTTGTTTACACCCTGTAGAACTTGTGCAGAGCAGTCACTTCTATTTTTTTATTTTGTCTGCCAAACCCAAAAATATAGTACTGACTTATTTTCTGTTCAGTACCATTCAGAGCATGCTAGATTTTTGGATTTGTTTTCTTGACAATTACTTTCAACCATGTTACAGCTTTGATTTAACATTTCTTCTGGTTTTTAGATGATAGCCACAGAGTTTTCTGAATATGATTCTTTCTCAAGACTTGTCTAACTATTGGTTTTATTTTGCTCCAGCATTTAATTGGTTTCTGCTACAAGATGATATTGAAGCCTATCTGGTGATTTTGCACCTCTGAATTATTTTAGTAGGTATATGGCAAAACAGCATAACTAAAGTATTTCAGTTCAAGTATGGTAGGCAAAAAATGTAGCGCCACGCACCGATCGTGCATTTATCATGCGATGTAGTCATGCGCGGTTTGTGGGGAAGTTATTCGACAGTAAGCCGCTACAAAATAGAAGTAGATGCAATGATGAGGAATCGATACAATTAACCCACAGCTCCCATCAGAGACACCAAAGGGAAAGAAACACAAACATGAAGCAACAGACCCAAACGGAAAAAACCAACAGCGGAACGCTAAAAGTACAGTTGCTTTCCTACAAATGTCCAAAAGGCTATCCAAAATAAAATAATATAAGCGACACAAACACCCGAAGACAAACCATTAAAAAAATAAACCGCGACAGAAGAACCGCCTTGGAACGGTCAGCGGAAAAAAATCCCACTTGGGGGCTTAAATCGATTTTACGTTGTCACAATCCTCGCCCTTACTTCCGTCGCAATTAAGACAAATAGTATGTTCAGTCTGCATGAAGGCCTCCTAACTCATCGATGCAACATTTCCGTGAACACAAAAATTAAACAACCACAGAGATGAAACAACGGTGAGGACTCGACAGCAAGAAACCACTGAAATGCTGGATCAAAAGAAAACCAACAGTTTGGCTCCAATGGGCACGACCAGAGACAGAGCAACAGGTACCAACCAACATAAGCCTTCACGCTGGAACCGTCATAGAATCTGAGGCCTGACCCACCGTCGTGCAATTAAACAGGGAAGAAAAGTTGTCAACCTTGATTGGGTTAATTACCATGCATGCAGTCTGTCGTATAACATTTATGTTGTATCCAATCTTTTTATATCGAAGAATTATTTTACAAAATTGGGTGCTGAAGTCATTGCGATTATAATTTTTTCTAAATTTATATACTAAGTCACCATAATATTCGGGTTCCGATAGACCTTGTTGCAGAAGAGATTTAAGTCCAGTAATGAATTTTGATATTAAATCAGAATGGCGTCTATATAATTTTGAAAAGGCTTTGCGTAGTTAATGGTACCGATAACCCTTATTTTCATTGAGTTTGCCTAAAAAGTTACCAAACACCAAATAATTTCATATATATTTTTCATGCCAGTCGCGTTGTTGTGGTGATTTGTACTGACGTGAGTTATACCATTGCTGTGTATGGAAGTTTTATCAAATTTTCTCCAAAGGAAATGCAATCGTAACGGAGATCCATTTTCTGCTGAAATTAGCTTCATGGCTATAATTTTAGCCAGTATCTATATTTCTTACAATATCACCGTGCTAGCACGGGTATGCATGATTTTCCTTTATGGCCGATAGATATAAATACTCTAAAACTTTGTGTAATGTCAGCAGCGGGCCAGAATTTAAGTACGTATCACCACAAGTCTGTGCCGAGCCAAACGCCGAAGCTTTACAATAAGCTCAATCTATGTTTAGTTTTAGTTTAAGCTCACCTGGCATGTAATGACGAGTTGAGCTTTGGTGATCACTTTTTGTCCGGCGTGCCTCCGTGCGTGCGTAAACAATTTCTTCAAACGACATCTCCTCCTAAACCACTGATCGGATTTTGACCAATCTTCATAGGATTGATCCTTAGGTAGTCTCCTTTCAAAGTTGTTCAAATGGTTCCGGTCCGTTGCACATCAAGGTCAAGGGAGCCAAAAGTAGATCGTTTTAATGGCCTTCGATATTTGGTGTGTAGCTTCATCCGGTGGACCTCTATCAAGATTGTTCAAATTGTGGCCCTGGGGCCAAAAATGTCACCGCCCCGGGACCCTTAGGTTTTACATTGACTTATATAGGAACACCTTTAAAAGTCTTCTAGTCTGATACCAGAAGGCTCAGGTGCTTGATATTTGGTATGAAGCTTCGTCTTGTAGACTTCTATCAAGATTGTCCAAATTATACCCCGCCCCGGACCCCGTTAGTTTTACATTGACTTATATTGGGAAACCCTTAAAAATCTTCTCCTCTGAAACCACAAGGCCCAGGTCTTTGCTATTTGGTGTGAAGATTCATCTAGTAGACCTCTACCAAAAATGTTCCAATTACAGCCCTTTCGCCAAAAATGTTCCTGATGTGAGGCCCTGTGGTTTTACATTGACTTTTATAGGAAAAAGCTTTAAAAAAATCTCTTCTCTGAAAGCGCAAGGCCCAGGTCTTTGGTATTTGGTGTGAAGCTTCATCTAGTAGACCTTTATCAAGACTGTTCAAATTATAGCCCTAGGGCGAAAAAAATGCCCCCGCCCCGGGGCCCTTTGGTTTTAAATTGACTTATTTAGAAAACACTTCAAAATCTTCTCCTCTGAAACCGCAAGGCCCAGGTCTATGATATTTGGTGTGTAGCTTCATCTAGTGGATGTCTACCAAGATTGTTCACATTAAAGCCCTGGGAATAAAAAATGAGTGTTGAAGTCAGTTACATGGCTACAGAGTCTGGCAAATCGAATTAATTGTGAAATATAAACGCCATAGGATGGCGCACGTGGAACATCACCATCCCAAAAAGGAAAGTTTACAATCTCAAAATTAAAATCATCGCGTCTATCATAAATTTTACAAGCAACAAACCCATCTACAATAGATAGATGTGAATCCAAAAACGGAGTCTCGGTATCAGAAGAATTTGGTTTACTTACCTGAAGTTCTTGGGGGGTAAATTTGACTGATCAAACCATCGAAATAGGTATTATCAATATTTAATAAATCATCCAAATGTCTAGACGTGGAGATAAAAGCTTCAATGATTTCAGACTGTTTATCAGCAGAAAGGGACATCATTAAGTCTCTCTCATAACAACCCAAAAACAGATCAGCCACAAGTGATGCGCAATTGGTACCCATCTCGGAACACCTACAACTTGTCTAAATAACTAAGTACCAAATCTTATGTAAGTACTGTCAAGTAGAAAGGTGAGAGCTTCACACACCTTCTGACATAACCATAAAGTATAGTTTTTATGTTCTTCAGAACTGAAAAAAATCATTTCTTACATTTCATGCAAGATATAGAAAATGTCCATTCAATTAAATCAATTAGTTTTTCTTTTATAAGATAATCAGGAAGTGTAGTGTAAAGGATGGAAAAATCATAAGTAGACAGACTTGAAGCACGAAAACGCCTGGATTTCAATTTATTTAAAACTTCATTAGAATTTTTTTATAGACCAAATAGTCCGGGATTTGAGACCGGATTTCGAAAAATTTAATGCACCCAAAATTCTCACGCTTTATTTGTGCCGTTTCATTGAGATAGGAGCCTAACCTATACGGCATGTGATTATTTAGCAAATCTGGTGGGGAAAAGGGGTTAAAATTTTATGAGTTTACACCCACCCCCATGCGGATGGTATAGTTGGATTGAGTTTAGTTATGTGTAGCTTGCGCTTACATATGAATGTTGATTTATTGCATCAGCCAAAATATTTGTCAATACTCGAAGACACCAAAATTCATGATATGACGTAATTACATCCGGTGTTACCATAAAATTTTGACCATTGAAATTTGACCCCAAAAATTTGGTAAATTTTACACTATTTTCGCGCTAAATAATTTTTAGTACTTTTTGAAACAATTTCTTTTTCGCCAGTATGAAGGACGGTTATTTTTGCACGTGCTTGTGAAACTTGATGACTCTGTTTCAATCCGGGCATGAACAAGGGACTCCGATACCTATGGACCATTGTACCACATTTTCCTGTTGTGTCACAGATCATGATAAAAAATTATATTAAAACCAACATAAACTAAATTATTTTACTGGCTGGTTATAGATGTATCATAACAGGGACCGACAGATATATTTTTGAAAAGTTACTGATGGCCATTTCCTTCCGGTTTATATTTAGTGAGGGGAATATACATCACCAAGCATATTTGTCAGCGGGTGAATTGGCAAGTGATTCTCTCAACTGGTGACTTGAAACAATCGACATTTAATGAATACATTGTATATTTCAAGAATCATTTACCAAAGTTTCCGGTTTGTGCAGAGGGCTCCCCAAGTAACATCGACATTATTATATTTTAAACACGTAAATGTTACTGGCCACTTGAAATCTTACTGGGTACCTTATTTTCTGTTAAGTCGCACGACTAAAAATAAAGTGTACCCGAGGTTTAATGTAACGCAAAGCCATCCCTTAAACATTCTTCTGTCTTCCCTTTTCCCAGAGTTGTGGTATAACCTGTAAACGTGCATCTTAAGATGTCACCTGCACTTACTTTCTACCATTTTGTTAGGCAACCTGCCTACGATAGCCTTGTCCCTCTATTCACCATTAGCTCTTAATCATCCCGTGTCTCTTGTCACACACTGATTAATCTGTTCTTCATCTCCTTTATTACTACTTCCTTTTTCTGACATTTGTCCCATATATTGATTGTTTTGGGTTTAAAGGCACGTCACCCCTTGTTGGTCATTTTTGTCCTCTCTCCAGAGAAAGGGAGAAAAGCGACAGAAGAGATAGTTGAGCAGATGAAAGTAAGGGGCAGAGGAGAAATGGGAAAATGGAAAAGCAGAAACAGAAGAAATAACTGTTTTCCCCCTCCACCCATAACTGCTGGAAGAACAGCAGGTCTTGTCCAGCTGTAAGCCACTATCAGCTGGACGCCCTATTGACGCAAGATACACGTCACCTTTGCCTCACCCAACCACCCCAATTGTCCCATATAGATTGGCCAAAAAGGCCTTCTATGACAAGCCATCAGGAGTTATCACGTTTGAAAAACAGAGTGTATGCAATGATCAGGAATCTATACAAAATATCTCGCACCTCCCATTCAAAACACCAAAATGAAAACGTCATGGATGGAAAGCCAGAATGACAGTTATCTCCCCACGGCTCCCGAACGACTATCCAAAATAAAAAAAGGCATTAGCAATACATACATCTTAAGGACTAACTATGTAAATAATAAACCACAAAAAGGATCGACGACGGGGTCAGTAAGAAGTTTTACGGGGGCGGGGGTGGGGTTGGACACTTTAATAGATTTAAGATGGCAACACTACTCGCCCTTGATTGTCGTGGTTAAAACAGATAAATTGTTCACTCTACATGGTGGAGTTCTAGCTCATCAGTGCAACATCTCCGAGAACAGAAAATCAATCGACTTAAAAGATGAAAGAACGATGAGGACTCGACAGCATGAAATAGCTAGAATTCTGCAGCAAAGAAAACCAAACAATAAGACTCCGGTTAACCATACCAGAGACAGAGCATCAGACACCTACCTTCAGGCGTTCTGGCGGAAATGCGTTCGTACATAAGAAAGGAACTAGGCGGGCGGGTTAATTTACTTGAGGTTGAAACCTAATATGTCAGATATATTGAACAGTGAACAGGGACGATGTTTGGCACAATAAATGTTACGATTCCTACGTAAATCAAGCTTCTTCTCTTCACCTTTGTCAAGAAGGGTGAGAAGATAGGGTTCAACACCGACCCTCGACTGAACTTTTCTGCATCTTCGTGTAACTTGGTGACCTCAATTGGCGCATGTTTGCCAAAAGATCGACCAAAACCAGAGTCATTCAATCAGCAAATAAGTTGGAGTATATCAAATCCGCAGCTGGAGAATTAGATGCCGATATTTAAATTTAGTAGAGTATCTTTTTTGCAGCAAATTAATGTTAAAAACCAAATCAATAAACCTCTAAAACATTTAAGTAAAATCGTTCCACCAAATACTGTATAATGTTTCTTTTTTGTTCGCAGTAAAATTTCGCACAAATTCAGTTAAAAGGAGGCTTGATTGTTCGGGCCGTAAACTCATTAAAACACGACTTTCCTTCAATTATGAAATACTGAACAAAAATCTGCCAACCCTTTGAAAAAAACAAAACTGAAATAGGGCCGCGCTGTTATCTTCACTGAACATTGTCGTCTTTCAGAGGTATTGCTGTCATGGTAACTTCATACCAAACTACCACTGGTCACCAATTAATTGTTTATGAAGCTAAGCAACAAAAGATAACCAAACAAGCGCAATCAGTTAAGCAGAAAACTGTGGCTGCTGTATCATGACAACGCCAGTTGGATATGGTTTACGCTTGCCATCAAGTTTACGCGACTTTTCCCCGAACACAAAATCGTAAACAAGCGGTCGATGGGAAACTTTTCTCACCAGAGCTCAAGTGGGCATAAATCCTACTCCCCCCCCCCCCACATACACACACACCCACCCGATGTGGCCATTTATTTTAACAGACCATAATGGTTTAGTAGAGGCCAATCCCAGGACCATTGATGCCAAATTATTTTGAAATCTACCATTGTTTTCTTTTGTTGCCGTCGCATACATTATAGTCAGCTTTGAACCATCTTAAAACTAGAGACCAAAATGCTGCATACCAAGGTCTTGTATTTCTTGAGATGCAGAATCTAAAAACACTTTTGGCCGTTTATTGGTGTTACGATCACACAGATCCCTCTAACAAACTTGGATTTCTCGACCACACTGATGCAGTATATGTAATTTGGTATCAGTTAGCCCAGTAGTTTCAGAAAAATTAAAAACTATTTAATCTTATGGCCCCAGGATCATTAAGCTGATTGCAAATACCAACTATGATGTCATAAGCTGCAACAGAACCAGAAAACCCCGTCTTTTCCATACAAAATCCTAAGTGACCGAATGTAACCTTGACGTAAGAAAGGTCAAGGTCAACGAAATGTCATCATTTGAATAAATTCGATAGAGTCCGGGTCCCATATATTGTACACCAAGTTTCAAGGTCATCGGTCGATTGGTTCCTGAGAAGGCGATTTTCAAAGGTTTTTACCATATATGGGCATGGCAGACATTTTGGTCATGTGACCCAGATATTTAGAATATATGTTTGTTCTTCCACCCCATGGCGGCTTCATATATAATTTGGTTCCAGTTGGCCTTGTAGTTTCAGAGGAAATATCGTTTGGAATTGTTTGGATGCTTAAATGAGAAAAGAGGGTAGGAACATTTATCTCCCCTTTTTATGTCTTTTTCCCCACTTTTTTATTTTCTAACTCCATTTTCAAGATGCTGAGAGACCTCTAAATAAATTCGTATCATAGTTAAGCGTGAGAAAGTAAGGTGCATTAAACTCCTTAAATACGCGTGCTACGAATTTCAAATCCCCGACTAAAAACAGATTTTCGACTTGATCTTTCGAATACTTTGTCGCAATATTTTATCACATGCTTTGTGATGGCAGTAAAACATGAAGTTAATAATTTGGAGAGTTCAGTTGTGGTGCAGGAGCCTGAATTTGCAATAAACCGTGCTTTGTATGGTTTTTATGAAGTTTAGGTAACCAATATAACGTAGGAAGCTTGTCTTGGCCTTCTGTAACACGGACAGCAAACTGGTGGCTGAATGACAAATATGGTCATCAACTAAAGCCCTCTCTACAGCTAAAGGCTGAAGTTCGTAGGCCTAGCATTTCGTAGACGTCACTCTGATTTAATTTCAAAATCCAATATTGGACTTAAATCTCTTCTGCAACAAGGTCTATCGGAACCCGAATTGTATGGTGATTTAGTATATAAATTTAGAAAAATATATAATCTTAAATGACTTCAGCACCCAATTTCGTAAAATCATTCTTCGATATAAAAAGATTGGGCACAACATACATGTTATACGACAGACTGCATGCATGGTAGTTAACCCAATCACGGTTGACAACTTTGCTTCCCTCTTTAATTGCACGCCGGTGGGTCAGGCTTCAGATTCTATGACGGTTCCAGCGTGAAGGCTAATTGAGAATTTGAGAGATCTAATTCAAGGTAATGTTGGTTGGTGCCTGATGCTCTATCTCTGGTCGGGCCAATCGGAGTCTAACTGTTGGTTTTCTTCTGCTCCAGCATTTCAGTGGTTTCTTGCTGTCGAGCCCTCACCGTTGTTACATCTCTGTGGTTCTTTGATTATTTGTGTTCACGGAGATGTTGCACAGATGAGTTAGGAGGCCTTCATGCGGACTAAACAAACCATTTGTCTAAATCGCGACGGAAATAAGGGCGAGGATTGTGGCCACGTAAAATCGATTTAAGCCCCCAGTGGAATTGGTTTCCGCTGACGGTTCTCAGGCGGTTCTTCCGTCGCTTTTTATTTTTGTTATGGTTTGTCTTGGGGTGTTTGTGTCGCTTATATTATTTTATTTTGGATAGCCTATTGGCCATTTTGGTGGAAAGTAACTCTCCTTTTGGCTTCCCGCTATTGATGTTTCCATTAGGTATGTTGTTTCATGTTTGTGCTTCCTTCCCTTTGGTGTCTCTGATGGGAGCTGTGAGTTGATTGTATCGATTCCTGATCATTGCCTCCACTTCTATTTAACTAAATCTTCATCATCAGGGCGAACTCTTAGACAGCAGTCTGTCGGGTTATCCGTGATGGTGAACCGGTATTGCAAGCATGTTCATTTTTTTAACGGTGTCGTTTCTGTTTAGGAAATCTGCTTGTACCTGTATGCACATGTAAATAACGTGTCTTTTATTTCGCAAGCACTGCATTAAGGGTAGGTAACTATGTAGGGTGACCAGTTTGGGTATTTGGTCACACGTTATAACTGCCTAAGTGGCGAAAATGACGTCATCAGCGTCGCAAATTCGGTTCTAACGTTACGTCTACCGAATACAGAAATGATTTTAGTTTAGTATTTTACAGCACATAGTGTAGTCGCACTCAAATATTGGTAGGTTACATGTATTATGCTACGGCAAATAATGCAGTCCCAATCAAATATTGATTCGCGGTGTGTAGAATGAGGTGAAAATCTTCCTGTTTTTAGTTTCTAGCTGTTGTTAATGTAATGAATTTGTGAACAGCTACATGCATATTTGTGAGCCGTGTCGCAGAGAATGATATGAAAATGGGTTTTTGTTGCTTTTGTTTTCTGTAATTGGCGAATGACCTGATAGCGGAAGGACAATTTTTTTTTAATTGCCTCCTACCTGTGCTGATGCAGTGAGCACGAATTTATGAGTATTATGCTCAGTTATAGCGAGCATTAAATTGATTTTTGTAGTGCTCAGTGAGGGAGCATAATTTTTTAGTATTCTTGTTTCATTCACTGGGTGCTGATATTTTGTTGCACAGTCAAGCGGAGTTCTGCTGCACGGGTATTGTTGCATGCACTGGTCAGCCGGTTTGTCATGTCGGCGCATGCGCAATAACTGTATATGCATGGACATGTTCAGAATTCTTCGGGGCAGGCATCATGGTATTGTGGCGTATTACGTTTTATGAACCGTGTTGTTGGCGTTCGTTCTTGTTCCCAGGATTCAATGTTAGGAGGTGACGAGGTGGAGCGACTCTCTGCTCTATATGAGCAGGCATATAGCGTGATGACGGTCATAGTGCCTTAGTGCCCAACATAGGCGGGCAGAGCTAGATTTGGCTGCCGTCATCGTCCGGACCGCTGTATTAACGGAGTGAAGCCTCCATAGTGTTGTGGTTTACATGTATCTACTTTCCTCATAAACCAGGAGTCACCGGCCCCTATAGCTCAACGGTAGAGCGTCTGCTTCGGGAATGGGGGGTCGCGGGTTCGATCCCCGGCCGCGCCATACCAAAGCCGTGAAAAATGGTACTAGGCGCTCCCTTGGCTCGCATTATCAGTGGTAGTCCGAGGATGTTAAATTAGGGCGGGTAAGTATTTGTTACAGGATACTTTGTTTGTCGCAATAAAAGCTTTACAGAGCTTCTGTTATTTGTTTCGGATATGCGACGTTACATTAAGCTTCTTTATCTTTATCTTTATGGGCTCGATTACGGGCTTCTGTAGACTTTCGAATTTAAAGCCGAGGTCTTGAGAAAATGGGACCCGGAATGTGATTTATGTGCTAATAAGTGAAATGATTTGGGTCCACCAAAAGTGGTCATATATTTTGGATCGATCGTTTACGATCGACCCAAATTCACTACATGGCAAAACGGAATTCATGCAGTTGTCCACGTGATCATCACTGATTTGGGAAAACCAATATTAATATAACTTGAAACGTTGCGCTATTTTTATCGATGCAACATATGGGTCAGAGCTATCTGCTGGTATTAACGAATATCGAATACCAAGATCAGACGCCGTGGAATGTGGCGTCTGTTCAGCAGGTTGCACAGGGACTACACTGTTTTGTGCAGGGTTAAACGAAATAGAATATGAATGCCAGGTTGCTCCAGTAATGAAAGAAAAACAATACACTCTGTCACGTGACGTCTTTCGGGACACTGTAACACAAATGTATGACAAGTCAAATAAAAACAGACTTTACACACTTCGGTTTTTAAGAGCAGATCAGGGTCAGCACTGTTCGCCATACGTATGTAGCAACAGTTTTGAACATGTTTTAAGTCCGCAAGGGCCGGGTTGAGGGTGCAAATTTCAGGTATTTTGCAGAGGGTGAAAAACTGCATGAATCTGAGATAATTTCCAAAAGGGGAGATGGAGGCGGTTGCATCCTCCCAACTGTGTGCGGGCCAGCATCAACAGGTAAAATGAACTTTTTTGTTTAAACATATCGCTGAAGGGGCTCGGTTACAGATCACTGTTATTCAGGAGTTGGGATGAAGTGGTGGGACTGAACGAGGAGAAAAGAGTGAGGAGAAACTACGACAAACATTGTAGATGCTGATCAGAAGCCATCGATGGATCTACACGGTTTGTAGCTGGAACTTGTAATATTTTTCAGCACAGATTGTTTTGCATATGGGGTTAAGCACTATCAATGAAATACTCTAAATGTAGAAAGATTAGTCGATATACGCGTATACAGAAGCGAAATAATTAAACATATTAACAAATGACAAGCACATGTAAACAATTTGACGGAAAATGCTTCAGAAAAAAAATTTATTAAGCACTTTCTTATAATGAAGCGTTTTAACGGGTACCCACAGGCTACGTTATAAAGCAGAGAATCTGTTGTTTGCTATTGTCCGCGTGACTATTACTGGCCTTCTGACTGCCGCTGACCTTGAACAAATCCAAGTACTGGTCGTTTAGAGCATCCCTTAGACGACAAAGCGCAGCGTAAGAAGAAAATTCTGGAATGTGCTCGTTTGTTTGCTTGATTTAAGGTTGAACGTTCCGTCAACACTGTATAGGTCATTTAGAGATGTTACTTCCAATTTTATGAAATTTTTACCCGACACCGACATGAAATGACTTGTCAAGCCCTGTCGCCCAATGAAACCAATAGGGTTTATGAGCATGGACCGCCCGACTCGCATCGCTTTGTCTGGGCAGAGCGGTTTACCATTACTCATGTGCGGTCGGTTTCAGCTCTGCGTGGAAGCATCACGCAGCCCATTTATTTATTCAAGACCCGTTTGGCGGGGGGGGGGGGGGGGTGGACTGTGCTCGTGCACTTGGGCATTGACAAACAAAATCTACATAATCAGATGGCACATGACGCGATGTCTGATCAGATCTACTGTGCTTGCTTGAAGTTAAACGAACAGTTCGATTCTCAGTTCAGGACTATTTTCCCAACCTACACTCAGAGACGATCAACCCACCATACTTTCATCTCTGTGGTATTTCGATTTTGGTGTTAACAGAGGTGTTGCACTGATGAGCTAGCAGGCCTTCATAAGGACTGAACAAATTATTTGTCTAAATCGCGACGGAAGTAAGGACGAGGATTGTGGCCGCGTAAAATCGATTTAGGCCCCCAGTGGAATTCGTTGCACTGACGTTTCCAAGGCGGTTCTTCTGTCATGGTTTATGTTTGTTATAGCTTGTCTTTGAGTGTGAGTATCGCTTATACTATTTTGTTTTGGGTAGCCAATTGACCATTTTGTGGGAAAGTAACCGTCCTGTTGGCTTTCTGCTGTTGATGTTTCCATTAGAGACTGGTTGTTATGCCCCAAACTTCGAAGAAGTTGATGGGGCATATTGGGTCTGCATGTCTGTCTGTCCGTCTGTCCGTTGCGCTTTCACCCTGTAGGAAACTCAAGAATTGTTTGAGCTAGGATCTCGAAATTTCATATATGGAATGTGCATGAAAAATAAGCGGACACATATCTCATTTTTTTTTTCGCCGGACTTGTCTTTCCAGAGTTACACCCCTTTTCGAACTTATGCATTGTGGCTATGGGGAAACCTTGTGAGCAAGATACCTGGATAACCACTTGAGCTAGGCTCATGATATTTAGTAAACAGTTTGGGTCTAAGGTGTAGATGACCTGATTAGCTTTTGACGAAATTCCGAAAATATTTAACGTAGTAACGTCTAAGGTGTAGATGACCTGATTAACTTCTGACGAAATTTTGAAAATATTTAAAGGAGTTATGCACCTTTTCAGACTTATGCATTGTGGCTATGGGGAAACATATAAAGTGTAGATGACCTAATTTAGTTTTGACGAAATATATAACAAAGTTATGCCCTTTTCGCACTTGTGCATTGGCTATAGGGAAACATTGTGAACACAAAATCAGGCTCATGATATTTAGTGGCAAGCATATGGTTTGGGGCATAGTGTTTCACAAACACATTTTCTAGTTTTATGTTTGTGTTGCTTTCCCTTTGGTGTCCCTGATGGAAGCTGTGGGTTAATTGTATCGATTCCTGGTCATTGCCTTCACATCTATTTTGTGAATGAGTTTGTGCAATAGTACATGCTTCTTTAAAAGGGTCAAAATTGAAGTGAAGGCAATGATCAGCAATCGATACAATAACTAAACAGCTCCCATCAGACACCAAATGGAAAGAAATACAAACATGAAACAACCAGGCCCTTGCAGTTTCGAAATATTAAAATTGTTCGTGTATACCCCCCCCCCCCCCCTCAAGGGCCATCTGGCTCGCGGAGTTGAGAGGTTGTGCTACCTGATACCCGAGATGCATAGAATTGTATTTTGAACGTTTTTAGCTCATCTAGGCCAAAGGCTTGAAAACAGCTTTTCTTGTTCATTTCATAGGAGGATTTTGTGGTTTTCCTTAAACTGCTACAGTCTGTTCAGCTATTTTCCATAAGAAAATGGCTTTTGGGGTAGCGTGGAGGTGGGGTGGGAGGGGTGCGGGGGCAAAACCGGCATATAAAACACTGGCTGGTACTTATAGTTGCTGCAGTCAGTTCAGTTCTTTTACAAAAGAAGTTTTTTTTTGGTTTTACGGCCCTTTCAAGATTATTTCACTCATATTGAGCCGATCGTTAATAAGAGGTGGGCGAAAACCGGAGTACCCGGAGAAAAACCACCTGACCTTCCGTTGGAGAACTTGGCGTCTCACATGTGACCCGAGCGAGGCTCGAACCACAGCGGTGAGAGACCTTATGATCAAGAGTCAGCGCTCTTAACCACAAGGCCACGGAGGCCCGTTTACAAAAGAAAATGCAACACCCCATCACGCAAACATGCCTAGATAATGTTGACCCCTTGATACCACGTCTATATAGTAGAACCTGGGTTTACAGGGGTAAACCTTATTTTTTCTTATTTCTGCTCTAAAATATAGAGTTTGGGTACTCGTTAGAACCGCCTAATCGAGGCGGTTCTAACGAGTACCCAAAATCTATATTTTGAGCATGGAATAAGAAAAAATATCATAATTTTTCATCTTACTTTTTCAATTTTTCGGCGGTAAAATTTACACTGTATTTGTATAGGCGTGTTTTCGTAATGTGTTCATAATGCCGTTAGGCATTTTACTTGTTTACTCTTTTTGGGATGGGGGTAAGATTATAAGAATCTTATATGGGTGTGAGGGGTGGATCGAAAAATCCGTCCCAAGGGTCACTGTCCGGCATCACGAGGCTTGCCGAGTGATGCCGGACAGTGATCCCGAGGGACGGATTTTTCGATCCACCCCTCACACCCATATTGGATTCTTTTTCTTGCATACCTTCCATTTCTATTGCGAATTTTTAATGCTGCTGTCACTTCGGTTACCGACGTCCGCCATTTTGTGATGACACAATAGGAATGTTTAGTGACGTCATGCATGACGACGCCGCACATGAGGTTGTAATCAACCAGTGCATTTATCAAACACGCGGTTATATTCGATTTGGGGTCGGAACACCAGGGTCAGAACATAAATTTCTATCACAGGGTAAAATCACGGATTTCCTTGTCTGGTGTGCAAGAAAATAAAAAAAGACTTATGTAGCTCTTTTTGGATATGGAGTAAAAAGCTCATTCAGGTATTTTGGAAACATTTCTGAATCATTCCAATTGTCTTGGTATCCATGGTAACAAGCTGAATCCATAAACCCCACTGATACAGTGAAACAAGTGCTCTCGCGCGGTATTCTGCATTATATTTTCTTATTTCAGCTCTGAAGCATTGACTGTGTAATGATGTGGCTCTTACTACTTCCTAAATATGTTTTGAGCAGAAATCGTATGAGCAAAATGTTTTGATTGCTCTGCTTTTCATTATGAAAACACCCCTATACAAATACATTGTAAACCTTACCACCCAGAAAACGAAATTTTAAGAAGAAAAATTGTGATATTTCTCTTATTTCTGCTCAAAATATAGATTGTGTGTACTCGTTAGAACCGCCTCCTCGAGGCGGTTCTAACGAGTACCCACAATCTATATTTTAGAGCAGAAACAAGAAAATAAGGTTTACCCCTATAAACCGCAGTTTTACTTATAAGTGGGGTTCAAGGGGGTCAAAATTATATAGGCGTGTTTTCGTGATGTTTTTCTGAAAATGGATCCACACGTTTTAAAATTTCGGGTTTCTGAGAAGACATACAATCTTTAAGTGCTCTCTCTCTTTTTTTTTTTTTTTTTTTTTTTTTTTTTTATTTGTTCAAAGAGTGACCGGGCCGTGGATTGTATCGCATTTTCTGAAGAAGAAAACGAAAAATACAAGAAATAATACGGCATGCTCTCCTGATGCAAGGCACCTTTTACAAGACATCTTTTGATCGTATTGGAATGCATGGTACTTCCGCGCAGAGCTGAAACTGACCACACACGAATACTGGTAAACCGCTTAGAAGGAGTAAGTCTGCCCAGGCAAAGTGGTACGAATCAGACCGTCCAATGTATATACTAAGCTTTTTTGTTTCATTGGGTGGCAGGGTTTGAGATGCCATGTTTCAAACACAATTTTAGTCTTTTCTTTTCTTATTTCTGCACTTAATGTATATTTTGGGTACTCGTTAGAACCGTATCGATATTTAGAGCAGAAACAAAGCTGTGTATAACGTTGCAAACACCACTTTATCCTATATTAAGTGGAGACTACGTGAGTATCCATGGCCCAGACGCAATTTTCGAAAATTGCAAAGGGTCACTAATCAGAGACAGAGATATAGTTTTTGTATTTTTCTGGTCGTCTTATAGTCATCACGAAAACACGCCTATATAGTTTTAACCCCCTGAACCCCACTTTTATATAGTAAAACTGGGGTTTCCAGGGATATACATTATTTTTAGCTCACCTGAGCAAATCTAAAGGTGAGCTTTTGTGGTCACCTTTTGTCCGTCGTACGTGCATCGTTCGACGTGCGTCGTGCGTCGTCAACTTTTACCTTGTTAAGACCACAATTTTGCTATAGTCTTCATGAAACTTTACCAGAATGTTTGTCTTAATGATACCTTGGTCAAGTTCGAATATGGGTTATGTCAGGTCAAAGTGTAGGTCAGTAGGTCAAGTCATAGAAAAACCTTGTTAAGACTCTAGAAGCCTCAGATTTGGTTCAATCATCCTCAAAATAATCATCCTGACAATATCTCGGTCAAGTTCGAATATGGGTCATGTCGGGTCAAAAAGTAGGTCAGCCGGTCAAATCATAGAAAAACCTTGTTAAGACTCTAGAGGCCACAGTTTTGGTCCAATCATCCTGAAACATGCTCAGAATGCTCAAAAACTCTTCAAAATACATTTTCTCCAACACTAAAGATTGGATCAAGGTGACACTTTATGGAAGCCATCGGGACGAAATAGCGATTCATATTTGCTAAATTTGTTCCGTTCCGATATCCAAGATAGCCGCTATGGCGGCCATCCTGAAATTCTTCAAATGACATTTCTCCCCGAACCAGGGGTAAGATTGAGCTCAAACTTAATTGGAGGCTTTGGGGGACCTGGGGATTCAGATTTATCTAAAAAATTTTGTGTTCCGATAGCCAAGATGGCTGCACACAGAGGCCATCTTGAAATTATTCAATAGACATCTCCTTCCGAACCAGAGGTCAGATCAAGCTGAAACTTCATGGCGGGCATTGGGGCGACATGAAAATTCGAATTTGTTAGAAGCTACAAAGTGGCCACCATGGTGGTCATCTTAAAAGTCTTCAACCTATGTCTCCTCCTGAACTAAAGGTTGATTGGAGAAATCGGGGCAACATGGAGATTCAGAATCGCTGAAATTATGACGTTCTGTTAACTGAGATGGCTTCTATGATGGCCATCTTGCAAATCTTCAAACCACAGCAAGCATGGACATCATCTCTTCCTGAAAACTAATTCAGACAAAGCTGTTCAGAAACTTAATCAGAAGCATCAAGATTATTTAAACATGCAGATTCAGATTTGCTATAGGCAAGTGATCTGATAGACAAAAAAAAACCACCAGGACGCAATGTAATTTATGATCAGCCTCATCCAGGTGAACTATTCGGGCCCACTTGGGCCTCTAGTTCTTGTTTTCTGTTCCACTCTGAAAAACGACATATTTTTGTTCTCTGTTCCATTCTAAGTTTTATGGTTTTAAATTCCACCCTACTTTTTCAGAGTGGAAAGGAAAACAAGAATTATGTCGTTTAAACGACATATTTTTGTTTTCTGTTCTATTCTAAGTTTTATGGTTTTAAATTCCACCCTCCTTTTTCAGAGTGGAAAGGAAAACAAGAAATATGTCGTTTAAACGACATATTTTTGTTTTCTGTTCCATTCTAATTGTATTGTTTTAAATTTCACGCTACTTTTTCAGAGTGGAACAGAAAACAAGAATATGTCGTTTAAATCGACATTTTTGTTTTCTGTTCCATTCTAATTTTATTGTTTTAAATTCCACCCTACTTTTCAGAGTGGAAACGGAAACAAAATATATGCCATTTAAACGACCTATTATATCGTTTAAACGACATATTTCTTGTTTGTTTTTCCACTCTTATTACATTGTTTTAGTTTCAGTTCTGCTAGATACTGGAACAGAAATATCCCTTCTCGGCTTCCGTAGTTGCTTCATGTTTGTATTTCTTTCCCTTTGGTGTCTCTGATGGGAGCTGAGGGTTAATTGTATCGATTCCTGATCATTGCCTCTACTTTTATTTTATTCTGGATGCGTCATAGAATCTCAGGCCTTACCCACCGGCAAGCAATTAAAGAGGGAAGCAAAGTAGTCAACCGTGATTGGGTTAACTACCATGCATGCAGCCTGTCGTATAACATTTATGTTGTACCCAAACTTTTTATATCGAAGAATGATTTTACGAAATGGGGTACTGAAGTCATTGCGGTTATATATTTTTCTGAGTGAGTGAGTGAGTGTTTCAGTTTTACGTCCCACCAACTGCAAAGGTCATATGGAGACGGGACCTCGGTTTAAAGACTCATCCGAAAGTCTGGAGAAGCCCGGGATCGAACCTGCGACCCCTGGTTTACAAGGCGAGTAGCGTAACCACTCGACCACGGAGGCTTCTATATATTTTTCTGATTTTATATACTAAGTCACCATAAAATTCGGGTTCCAATATACCTATTTGCTGAAGAGGTTTACAGTGTATTTGTATAGGCGTGTTTTCGGAATGTCTGTCAATTTGTCGTATTATGAGTTCAGTCGATATGTCGTTTCAGATCAGGTTTAACCGTGTCCTTGAAATTTTTCGTCATGCTTAATGCTTATATGCATATTTTACAAAGTTGACACTCCATGGAGTGTATTTAGCTACTTGTGTATATGCTTATATGCATATTTTGCAATTTTGAAACCCGAATGCATTTATCTGCGTGTCGGTATTTTGCCATTTTTATAATAAAAAATATGGCTCACAAATTTGAGGGCAAGAGAATACTTGTGACAGGGGCAGGTCGTGGGATTGGACGTGCAATAGCCATTAGTTTGGCGAACTCTGGAGCGAAAGTTTATGCTCTTAGTAAAACAAAAGAGAACTTAGACAATCTCATTAAAGAGGCCCCTAGCATTGTATCCGTACAGCAGGACTTGAACAACTGGGAAGAAACGAGAGAAATGGTAGAAAATCTCGGTGAAATTGATGGTCTGGTCAACTGCGCTGCCGTTGTTCTTCCACACCAAGAGGTTCTAGAAATACCTAAGGAAAACGTAGACATGGTGCTGGATGTTAATCTTAAAGCGCCAATTAATATTATGCAGATTGTCGGAAAAAAGATGGTTGCCGCTGGTAATGGTGGATCCATTGTTAACATTTCTAGTGTTGGTGGCGATGTGGTTATTCCTGGATATATGCCATATTGTGTTGCTAAGGCGGGATTGAACATGGCTACCAAAGCGTTCGCGGTGGAGCTGGGACCACATAATATCAGAGTTAATTCGCTGAATCTTACTCTGGTGAATACGGAGTTGCTACAATTAATTTCTAAAGAAGCGGTCGAACAAAGTGTTAGTAAAATTCCAACTGGTCGCTTAATTGAAATTCAAGAAGTTGTAGATTGTGTTAGATTTCTTCTAAGCGGCAAATCCAAACAAATCACGGGATCTACGATTACAATGGACGGTGGGCATACGTGTTACCTACCTGTGTAAGGCACATGTAGTAAAATATAACACTGGGATAGAAAAAAACATACATCATGTGATATATAGAGGATCTTACATGAGTGCAAATGTATTATTGAATCTATTAAACGAGCTGATGAAAAGTTATAAAATGCGAGGCTTGCCGAGCATTTTATGCCTTTTCCTCAACGAGTTTAATAAATTCAATAATACATTAGCACGAATGCAAGATTCTATTTATCATATGACTGTTAAAACGCATTTTATTCGCGATTGTTTACAAAAAGTCATTTGTAAATGCGACGTCGTTAAGGACGTCGTACATGTAACGTTACGGGACTCGCCCGGCTAATTTGCATATTTAATCCACTAGTGGATTATCGAAAATATTACATGGCGTTATTACACTCTCAGATGCGACGTCATATGATAAACGGTTTTCTTTCATAGGTTTAAAGATGACATTTTCAGACTAAATCTGGTAAAACAAATTTCTAACTGCTGATGCAAACATAGCCCTGGCAAAGTGACGCGAGTCGGTCCGTCCATGAATATAAATCCGATTGACTTCATGGGGCGACAGGGCTTGAGATGTCTTTTCATCTCAATATCGGGTAAAAGTCCCACAAAATTTGAAACAACGTCTCCAACATGTCCTAAATAGTGTTAACCCTCACATCAAAGAAACATAGTTTGTGGGTGCTCATTAAAATCGCCTCAACGAGGCGGCTCTAACGAGCACTCACAATCTACTGTTTTGGAATATTGTATTCCCTCGTAAACCACAGTGGCTCTAAGTAAAGTCGGGTTACCCTTGTATTCAACGCCAATACTTGTTATCATGGCAGTCCAATTTTTAATACGGGCCTCCGTGGCCTAGTGGATAAGAGCGCTGACTCTTAGTCATAAGGTCTCTCACCGCCGTAGGTTCGAGCCTCGCTCGGGCCACGTGTGAGACGCCAAGTTCTGCAACGGAAGGTCAGGTGGTTTTTCTCCGGGTACTCCGGTTTTCGCCCACCTCTGATTAACGATCGGCTCGATATGAGTGAAATAATCTTGAAAGGGCCGTAAAACCCAAACCAAAAAAAAAACAACAATTTTAATGTGTTAAAATTTACGTAATTAGGTGTGAATTGAGTCGTCAGAAAAAGGTCTAACAGGCCTCATCAGTTAAATTATTATTCAATTAAAACTATGTATCAGCACGTGAACATGTCCACGAAATAAAGACCCCCCCCCCCCTAAACCTCACTTTATGTAGAGAAAACTCGGGTTTACGGGGGTAAACATCATTTTCCTTATTTCTGCTCCAAGACATAGCAGTCCAGCAGAAGCCCAACTTGACCTGGAAATGTGGTTCAAAGTTTTTTTCTTTGCTGATTTTTGTTGGTCAGGCATTGTATTTGAAGAATCTGACTGATGTCACCCTGACATCATTGAGCATTTTGAGAAAATCAAGATGGCGACCAAGATGGCAGTTTTAACATAATAGCCGACGTATGTTGCCAGATAATTGGCTACACATGGTTGTTAAATTCAATAGATTCCTTATCTAGTGATGTTTGTGCAAAACACTTGCCCACAAGAAGTCTAACGAGAATGTACATATTTGTAATATCACAAAATAGCAAGATGGCATCTAAGATGGCTGCTAATTATGTATTTTTTTCTCGAAATTTGGTAAAATATGTAGATCAATTTCTTAGAAACAATTCTTATTGATTCCTAATTGCTATTCAGAAAGTTATGGCTTGATTTCTATTACATTTCAGAATTTGTCAAACAGATATGGCATCCAAGATGGTTACCAAATGTATACCTGTTAACACAAGACATTTCTAACTTCTTACTTCTAGTTACTAACTCCTTACTTCTAACTTCCACGTGGCAGGTAGGTAGGTGTGTAGTAGGTCGGGTGGGTGGATAGGCAGGTAGATGTGAAGAAGGGTAAGTAAGTTGGTAGATTGGTAAGTAGGTAGACAGGTAAGTAGGTAGACAGGTAAGTAGGTAGTTACGTGCTTAGGAAGGTAGGTAGGTAGGTAGGTAGGTGAGTGGGTATGTATGTAGGTAGGTAGGTAGGCTTGTTCGTTTGACATGTGTAGGTCAATTGAGAAGAAATGACATCTCAAGCCCTGCTTACCAATGAAACGAATAGGGTTCCATGTTGTAGGTAGGTAGGTAGGAAGATTGGATGGGTGGGTGGGTTAGTAGGTGGGTGAGGTAAGTAAGTAGGTAAAAGCAGGATACGTACTTAGGTAGGAAGTAAAGCAGGCGGGCGGGTGGGTGGTTGTGTGGTTGGGCGGGTAGGTAGGAAGATATGAAGGTAGGTAGGTAGGTTTGATTTGAGGTTTCATGACCCCGTCAGCACTTTATAGGTCATTATGGAGAAGTTGCTTCTAATTTTGTGAGACTTTTACCCGACATTGAGATGAAATGACATCCCAAGCCCTGTCACCCCAAGTATTTATAAGCAAGGACAGAAAAACAGTTGATATCTGAAAAACGGTGAGGAAAAACACAGAAATTATCCCAGACTTGATTTCTGCGCATGCTATATCTGGCTGTGACACGGTGGCCTGTTATTATTTGATTGGTAAAGCCAAAGTGGTGAAGCTATTAAGAGCGGGGCACAAACTGCGTAAATAAGTTGATGTAACAGCAGCATTTCCCGATGTTATGAAAGACTACTACTTTGTGTCAGCTTGTTATGGGTACCCGCAGTGTGACAGTATGTCCAGAACAAGGCTACTAATGTGGACATCAACAGTTGGTAAATCCTCTAAACCAGT
Source organism: Lucinisca nassula (assembly GCA_963580285.1). Lineage (NCBI taxonomy): Eukaryota > Metazoa > Mollusca > Bivalvia > Lucinida > Lucinidae > Lucinisca > Lucinisca nassula. Next base: position 139,234,548 of record OY757020.1, read on the forward strand.
GCCAAAGTTATCCTCTCTTTCTCCAGCTATAGAATCATTCACAGAAAATGTGAAACGAGCACACTTCCAAGCATCTGTGCGAAAACATGCCCTTGATTCGGCCGGTGGTTAAAACTGGTTTTAACCGGTCATTACTGGTTGATTGGTGGTCGATTGGATCACTGAAGTATATGCCTCTGTCTGTTGCTATCTGGTCTTAAAAGCTTCCCCTCCCTCCACCCACCTACATTATGTACATGAGGTTAGACTATATATTCATCAGTGAACAAGATAAAATTGTTTTTTTTTTAATAACAGGTATTATTTGAGTTTTTTTTTTTTTTTTTTTTTTGTTTGTTTGTTCAGAAGTCAAAAGACATTATTTCTGTTCAACTGAAGAGGTTGGATAGACTCAATGAACTGTAGATAGGTCTGTTCTTTTCAATCAAACAATCTTTATCATTTATAATTATCCTTTATAGGTTAGATCAGTTGTTCAGATTTTGATTAACTGGAATATGGATATGCTGAATTTATCATTGGTTTTGAAGGATTTATGGAAGGTCCTATTTTGTTTGACAGATAGAAGAATTGTTGTACCAGACTGTGCCACCCACTCTCTCTCCCTGTGTTTGGAGATTCACTGATTTTTTTTTTTTTTTTTTTTTGATAGATGTCCTTGCAGTATATTAAAGTATCTGCAACACCTGTAAATTGCTGTCAAATCAGATTAAAAGATGCAAAAGCTGCCACTGCAGTGGGTGTGGCAAAGATCTTAGTGCCAAAGTGACAATCACATGTCCCTAATAAGGGTATTATACACTGACACCAGGCTTTATTCCCAATGTGCGACATTTTTATTTATCTGCAATCTAGATAGTATCTTATCATCAAGCTGATATTGAAGGTGTCAAAAATTAATGCAACATAAAGACACAATTTGGAACTTCTTCAGTATTTTGGAAGACAACTAAAAAAAACAGTGTAAGGTGCAAAGATTGTAATATTGAAGTAAGTGCTGTCATAGATTAAAATGCCTGGGGCTAAAAAGCCAGAAACTAATGCTAAGAGGCCACTTGAAGAAATATCTGAACCTGAAACTCTATCAAATGATCAGCCTCAACCAAAGAGACCAAAACTTCAACAGACTAGTTTCAGTAGCTTTGGCATTTCAACAAAAAAAATATTCAATTCACCACTCAATATTTCTATCAACCAGTATTGACCACTCCGGGAGTATTGAGCGGGGTGGTTTAAACCGCCCCTGGTTTTGACCGCCCAACCTTGCCAGATATGGCACCAGAAGAATTTCCATGGCTTCGAGAAGAAACTTCACAATCTCTAACAAAGTCAACAGTGCCTCAGGGTACTTCTCTTGCACAGGAAGATGTCTGGAAACTAATTAGGTGTCAGTTTGAGTCGGAGGAGCCGTGTTCATCATTAATGCGTTGCGACTGTAACAAAGCCAGACTCGGGTGCTCTGTGTTCTGCGTGTGTCAAGGGACAATTTTTTGCAAGAACGAGCAAACAGTTTTAAGGAATGACTGAACAGTTGTACTGATTTGTTGAACTCTTTCTGAGTATTTGGCTGGTGTAAATGATAATTTACAAGCATATAGTTTTATGTTTGTGTACACCATTTTGAAGAATTTCCATTTCCAGTGTGGTTTCATGTTGCCTCAATTCAGGAAGGGACCCCTCCCTTTACAGTCATATTGGAAACAAGCAATAATCATACAGTATGATTCTAATATTATATAGATGTATACCAGCTGCAAAGTTTGCATAGGATAATACTTTCTGATGTTTTCATATTTCATCTATATTCAGTCAAGAATACTTGTATAGTGTTGGATTGTTGTTTCGTTGGTGAAAGTTTTTTTCTCCCCTGGGTTTAAAGAATGACAAATACATTTGCTTGCCAGCCATCTTGAATGCATAAACATAGCTTTACACACTTAAAGGTTGTTATACACATCAAAATGTCAAATGACAAAGTAACTACGAATAGTTTTGATCCAATTAAACCGTAATTTCAAGTTAAGTTTCATAGTTTTACATAACATAGCAGCCTTTTTGGCTGCCATCTTTTAGAGTCATTTCCCACAGTGAAGTGCCTGTAGTTTCTGCCTGGGTCCACAAACACCAATCTGCAACAAAAGTGATTGTTTGGGGGCATTGAACACCATATTTAGGTAAAAACTGATATTTGGAAGCCATCTTGGACGCCATCTTGAATTTCTCAAAATGCTCAATGATGTCAGGGTGACATCACTTAGATGCTTTTAGGGGAATGTCATGGCTATAAGAATCAGCCAAGAAAAAAACTTTGAACCCTATTTCCAGGTACCCACAGAATATGCAGTTTTTCTGCCGGACTATAGGTTGTGTGTACTCAACCATAGAAGGCGGTTCTAACTTGCACAAACACCCTATTTTTGCAATATAAATATGAAAAAATATGAAGAATTTTTATCAGAACAGTAGCCAGTTTGGAGATGTGAAAAAAATGCGCTATGTTGCACGGGTGTGTTGTCGTTATGGTTACGACGCTTATCCTCGGGAAGCTTGTGTTTGATAATCAAAAGTGGATATTTACATATCCAATTACGCAAACACGCCTATACAAATACATTGCCACCTTTATCGCCGAAAAAATGAAAATTCTAAGATTTGATATTTTTTTCTGATTTCTGCTCAAAATATACATTGTGGACACTCGTTAGAACTGCCTCATGGAGGCGGTTCTAACGAGTACCCACAATCTATATTTTAGAGCAGAAATAAGAAAATAAGGTATACCCCCGGAAACCGCCGTTTTACTATATAAAATTGGGGTTCAAGGGAGTCAAAATTATATAGGCGTGTTTTGGTGATGTACATACCCTGTCACGGCGGTATTTTTTGTTTACCTCCGAAATCCCGGAACCTCTGAGATTCCCGCATCCGGTTTACCTGGATGATAGTGATAAGTGTTCTCACAGTTTTGGGGTTTTCGGCTACTATGAAGACGTTCGACCAAGTTTAGTTTAGATTGCTGCACTTTTAGTGTACATTACCCCTACGTCATTACAACAACCAATCAATGCCTACGAAAGAAATTACTGGTTCCAGTGTTCTTCAGCGCTTTAGAGGAAATTGGGAATCAGTGAACCATGGTTCGAACCAACCTATCTAGGCGAGGTACTTTAATTTTTATGGTCCAACTAATTCTTTGGGAAAATCTTTTAACACCAAAACACAGGGCTGTGTTATATTAATTACCAAAAAAAAGTCCTCAAAACATATCCGTGCCAGTTCTGAGAAAATTAGGATTTAATCCGCAGAAAAAGCCTTAAATAAGTAATGGCCAGATAACAGCACCATACACTGTTTTACCGGCTGTAAGGCTCCTCACGCGCAAACAAATGACGTCATCAAAAAGAAAACTTACGTCAGAAATTGATAAAGTCTTTCTACATTCTGTTTTTAGCTCACCTGTCACGTAGTGACGAGGTGAGCTTTTGGGATCACTTTTTGTCCGTCGTCCGTCGTGCGTGCGTCCGTGCGTCAGTGCGTCCGTCCGTAAACAATTTCAAATAAGTATATCTCCAATACCCCATGGCCAATCTTGATCAAATTTCATGTGAATTATCATCAGGTAGGGGGAAAGGCTGCAACCAGATTGGAATTCTGGTTGCCATGGCAACATATAGTTCCCATAGACTTATAATGGAAAACATTTAAAAATCTTCTTCTCTGAAACCACAGGGCCCAGAGCTTAGATATTAAGCATGTAGCAAGGGCAAGTGGTCAACTACATAATTCCTGCCAATCATGCCCCTCGGTGCCAAATGGGCCACGCCCTAGGGCCCCTTCGCTCCCATAGACTAATAATGAAAAAAAAAGCTTCAAAAATCTTCTTCTCTGAAACCACAGGGCCCAGAGCTTAGATATTTAGCATGTAGCAATGGCAAGTGGTCACCTACATAATTCCTGCCAATCATGCCCCTGGGTTCAAAAATGGCCTCGCCCTGGGGCCCCTTTCCTCCCATAGACTCATAATGGAAAAAAGGCTTCAAAAATCTTCTTCTCTGAAACCACAGGGCCCAGAGCTTATATATTTAGCATGTAGCAATGCCAGGTGGTCACCTACATAATTCCTGCCAATCATGCCCCTGGGTTCCAAATGGGCCACGCCCTGGGGCCCCTTCGCTCCCATAGACTCATAATGGAAAAAAGCTTCAAAAATCTTCTTCTCTGAGACCACAGGGCCCAGAGCTTATATATTTAGCATGTAGCAATGGCAGGTGGTCACCTACATAATTCCTGCCAATCATGCCCCTGGGTTCCAAATGGGCCACGCCCCGGGGCCCCTTCGCTCCCATAGACTCATAATGGAAAAAAAGCTTCAAAAATCTTCTTCTCTGAAACCACAGGGCCCAGAGCTGATATATTTAGCATGTAGTAACAGCAAGTGGTCACCTACATAATTCCTGCCAATCATGCCCCTGGTGTCCAAACGGACCACACCCCGGGGCCCATTAGCTCCTATAGACTCATAATGGAAAAAAAGCTTCAAAAATCTTCTTCTCTGAAACCATAGGGCCCAGAGCTTAGATATTTGCACGTAGGAAGGGCAAGTGGTCACTTACATAATTCCTGCCAATCATGCCCCTGGGTTCCAAATGGTCCACACCCCCGGGCCCCTTCGCTCCCATAGACTCATAATGGAAAAAAGCTTCAAAAATCTTCTTCTCTGAAACCACAGGGCACAGAGCTTAGATATTTAGCATGTAGCAATGGCAAGTGGTAACCTATATAATTCCTGCCAATCATGCCCCTGGGGTCGAAATTGGCCACACCCCTTGGCCACTTAGCTCCTATATACTCATAATGGAAAACAAAGGTTCAAAAATCTTCTTCTCTGAAACCACAGGGCCCAGAGCTTAGATATTTAGCATGTAGCAACGGGAAGTGGTCACCAACATAATTCCTGCCAATCATGCCCCTTGGTTCCAAATGGGCCACGCCCCCAGGCCCCTTCGCTCCCATAGACTCAAAATGGAAAAAAAGCTTCAAAAATCATCTCCTCTGAAACCGTAGGGCCCAGAGCTTAGGTAATTAGCATGTAGCAACAGCAAGTGGTCACCTACATAATTCCTGCCAATCATGCTCCTGGGGTCCAAATTGGCCATTGACTCATAATAGAAAAAAGCTTAAATAATCTTCTTCTCTGAAACCACAGGGCCCAGAGCTTAGATATTTAGCATGTGGCAATGACAAGTGGTCACCTGCATAAATCCTGCCAATCATGCCCCTCGGGTCGAAATGGGCCACACCCTGGGACCCCCTTAGCTCCCATAGACTCAAAATGGAGAAAAGACTAAAAAATCTTCTTCTCTGAAACCATAGGGCCCAGAGCTTAGATATTTAGCATGTAGCAACGGCAAGTGATCACCTACATATTTCCTGCTAATCATGCCCCTGTGGCCCCTTAACTCCAACAAACTTATAATGGAAAAAGGCTTCAAACATCTTCTTTGAAACCATGAAATACAGACCTTAGATATTTAGTATATAGCAACACAAAATGATCACCTACATAAATCCTGCCAACCATGCCCTTTGGGTCAAAATTGGCCAAGCCCCAGGGCTCATTAGCTTCTATAGACTTATACTGGAAAAAAAACTTAAAAAAAAATCTTCTTTTCCAAAACCATAAGGCACAGATTTTGTTTGATTTGAGGTTTTACATCCCTGTCAACACTGTATAGGTCATTTTGGAGATGTCTCTTCCAATTCTGTGGGACTTTTTACCCGACATTGAGATAAATTACATCTCAAGCCCTGTCGCCCAATGAAACCAATAGGGTTTATACGCATGGACACCGCTTTGCCTGAGCTTAGATATTTAGTATGTAGCAATGTCAAGTGGTCTCCTACACTAATGATTTTCTGGTACACAGGTGAGCGATATAGGGCCATTGGGCCCTCTTGTTTAATACATGCCATTTATATTTTCCTTGTATGCTATTGATAAACATGATCTTTGTTCAAGTGGTAAGAATAAACATTTTTTGGGGTCGGAAAATACATTTGTCAATGTCTCATGACAAAATTTTAATGTATGGAAGCACACTTGTGCCATCAGAATCAAATGAATTAATATCGTAAATATGTGCATACGGTGTATTCCGGTAACATGGCGCACGTAAGATTTTGATAGCTATGTGTGACTTTGTGGGAGCAACCACTCAGAAATCACAACCAGAACAGTTGCAACACTGTCCTATCTACTTACTGCAACAGAAATTGGCCGCTGACTTTTTAACAGGCAGAAAAAATAATAGGGGTGCACCCCCTTGAAATTGATTTACAAATTTTGCCTCCAAACAATGCGCACAATAACTGTTTTGAGCTGACTGAACACAAAGGTTGGTTCAAACAACCTTAAAAGGGGCAAAATCCGAATGAGAAAAATATCTTTCAGCTAATTTGCCATGAGGAATCCATATATGAAATTTCAAAACCATGGCATACAAGATTCTAAAGTTTTGCTATGCATCACAAAGCATAGGTCTACAATGTACCCAAAGTGAAAAAGGGCCATTAGCCATGAAGTATTTTTCGGAATTTATTTCAAAGTTTATCAGGACATCTACTCGTCACCAACTTACAAGGCTCTAGATCCAATAGATTTTGAGATATTTTGCTGATAAGATTTTATAAAAAAAAATCAAAGGGCAATAACTTTTGAAAGGGGCATAATCCGGATAAGAAAAAAATACGCGTTAGCTAATTTTCCATGAATAATCGATATATGAAATTTCAAAACCCTAGTATGCACGTTTCTTGCGCTATGCTATGCATCAAAGGCGTAACGGAAAGTCGAATGGACGAACCAGAAGCAATATGCCCCTCCAACTATTTTAAGTAAAGTAGAAGTAAAACAAAGATCAGGAATCGATACAATTAACTTACTCCACCCATCAAAGACACCAAAGGGAAAGAAACACAAACATTAAGCGACCAGACCATAATGGAAACCTAAACAAAGGAAGGCCATAAGGACAGTTACTTTCCCACAAAATGGCCATATGGCCATCCAAAATAAAAAGACACAAGTGATACACACAGTATGTAACAAACAACACCATAAATAAACCGCCACAGAAGAACCGCCTTGGAACGGTCAGTGGAATGCTTTCCACTGGGGGGCTTAAATCGATTTTACGTGGCCATAATCCTCGCCCTTACTTCCGTCGCGATTTAGACAAATAATTTGTTCAGTCCGCATGAAGGCCTCCTAACTCATCGGTGCAACATCTCCGTGAACACAAAAAATCAAAGAACCACAGAGGTGAGACAACGGTGAGGACTCGACAGCAAGAAACCACTGAAATGCTGGAGCATAAGAAAACCAACACTTAGACTCCGATGGGCCCGACCAGAGACAGAGCATCAGGCACCAACCAACATTACCTTGAATTAGATCTCTCTAATTCTCAATAAGCCTTTACGTTGGAGCCGTCATAGAATCTGAGGGCCTGACCCACCGGCGTGCAATTAAAGAGGGAAGCAAAGTTGCCAACCGTGATTGGGTTAACTACCATGCATGCAGTCTGTCGTATAACATCCATGTTGTACCCAATCTTTTTATATCGAAGAATGATTTTACGAGATTGGGTGCTGAAGTCATTGCGGTTATATATTTTTCTGGATTTATATACTAAGTCACCATAAAATTCGGGTTCCGATAGACCTTGTTGCAGAAGAGATTTAAGTCCAATATTGAATTTTGAAATTAAATCAGAATGGCGTCTATAAAATTTTTAAAAGGCTTTGCGTAGTTTATGGTACCGATAACCCTGATTAAGGAGTTAAGCCGTTAATAATTTATTACGAGTGTTGAAGTCAGTTACATGACTACACACTCTAGCAAATCGAATTAATTGTGAAATATAAACGCCATAGGATGGCGCACGAGGAACATCACCATCCAAAAATGGAAAATTTACAATCTCAAAATCAAAGTCATCGCGTTTATCATAAATTTTGCACGAAACAAATCCATCTGCAATAGATAGATGTAAATCCAAAAACGGGGCCTCGGTATCAGAAGAATTTTCTTTATTTAACTGAAGTTCTGGAGGGTAAATCTGACTGATCAAACCATCGAAATAGGTATTATCAATATTTAATAAATCATCTAAATATCTAGAAGTGGAGCTAAAAGCTTCAATAATTTCAGATTGGTTATCAATGGAAAGCGACAACATGAAGTCTCTTTCATAACAATACAAGAACAGATCAGCCACAAGAGGTGCGCAATTCGTACCCATCGGAATACCCACAATTTGTCTAAATAACTTAGTACCGAATCTAATATAAATATTGTCAAGTAGAAAGGTGAGGGCATCACACACTTTCTGACATGACCAAAGTGTATAATTCTTATGCTCTTTAGAAGTGAAAAATGCATTTCTGACATTACATGCAAGATAGAGAGAATCTTCTCTGTGAAAAGCCCATTCAAATAAATCATTAAGCTTTTCTTTTATAAGATTATGAGGAAGTGTAGTGTAAAGAGTGGAAAAATCGTAAGAAGACAGACTTGAAGCACGAAATGTCTGGATTTCAATTTATTTAAAACCCCATTCGAATTTTTTATAGACCAAAACAGATTTCTTCCTGATCTTTCAAAGACTATATGTCCTTTGGGATCATTGATTCCATTGTGGAATTTTGAAAATATCTGAGGGTCACTGATGAGGCCTAATCGGCCGAAACTAGCTAGGCTGGCCCAGAAAACATGTACACTCCATATTTTTCACGTCTGTGGTGTATTCCTTGCTTCCAAAGGATAACCCTTTTATAGAACATATTTAACTTCACTACTGCTGGTGTGTGGGAATGTGTGGCGGCGGTAAAAAGTCTCCCTGCCCTACATCATAGTGTAGAGTATATTTTCTTGTCCTTTGGGATCATTGATTCCATTGTGGAATTTTGAAAATATCTGAGGGTCACTGATGAGGCCTAATTGGCCGAAACTAGCTAGTCTGGCCCAGAAAACATGTACACTCCATATTTTCACTTCTGTGGTGTATTCCTTACTTCCAAAGGATAACCCTTTTATAGAACATATTTAACTTCACTACAGCTGGTGTGTGGGAATGTGTGGCGGCGGTAAAACGTCTCCCTGCCCTACATCATAGTGTAGATTATATTTTCTTGTCCTTTGGGATCATTGATTCCATTGTGGAATTTTGCAAATATCTGAGGGTCACTGATGAGGCCTAATTGGCTGAAACTAGCTAGTCTGGCCCAGAAAACATGTACACTCCATATTTTTCACTTCTGTGGTGTATTCCTTGCTTCCAAAGGATAACCCTTTTATAGAACATATTTATCACAATATTTAATCACATGCGTTTTAATAGCAGTAAGACAGGAAGTTAATAAATTAGAAAGGTCATTGGTAGTGCAAGAGCTAGAATTTGCAATAAACCGTGCTTTGAAAGGTCTTTTATGAAGTTTTGGTAACCATTATAGCGTAGGGAGCTTGCCTTGGCCTTCGTTAACACACCCAGCAAACTTGGTGGCTGAATGACAAACATGTTTATGTAATATAGCTCTCTCTTCAGCTAAAGGCTGAAGTTCATAGGCCTTAGTACCACCAAGCTCCTGCTTAAGCGTGTTAACATAGTAGAGCCGTCACACAGCGACGACGTTGTTAGCGGCCTTGTCTGCAGGGGCCAAAACAAACTTCTTATGAAATTCTTGAATACCTAGTTTAAGATGACGTAAAGACGTCTTGGGCTTAGAGGGTAATAAGTTAGTATTTTGAGAATAGAAAGAAATGCGTTTATTCACTAGTTTTAAAATGCTAAGTTTCCAGTCCTTAAGGGCTTTATGCTCAACATACTCTCGCTTACACCATCGATTACCGAAATCATTCAAGGAAGCAGCGATTTCATCTCTACATTTACTGAAATCAATTTTAGAAGGAAACCGATATTTCGGTCCTTTAGAAATTATATTCCTTATCCTAGAATCAGGAATAATTTTCAAATTGCCAGTAATTACATGACCAGCAGCAGGATAGCAATACTTTGAGTTTTTACAATCACATGAATCAGGAGTATTAGTATTAATATCAAGATCTGAAACAAGTTTATTGAAATTAAAAATGATAGATCTAACAGGTTTGTTATATTTATAGCAAATTATAGGTTGGTGTCATAAAAAACAACGAAAACACGCATATCCAAATCTGTTGGAAGATTTTATCACCCCAAAAAAATCCAGAGAAAAATTCTGAGGTTTTCCTTATTCATCACGAAAACGAGACGTTGCTTCCAAGTTTGTGGAACTTTTACTTGACATTGAGATGAAATGACATCTCAATCCCTGCCGCCCAATGAATCCAAAAGGGTTTACGTGCATGGACAGGCTGACTCGCAGCAACTTATCTGCATATTCTCAGCGGTTTAACAGTACTCATATGCGGTCGGTATCAGTTCTGTGCGGAAGCATTAGTAGCCCAATCTATTACTCCAAGCCCAGATGGGTGTGGTCAAAAAACACACCTATATAATTTTGACCCCACGAACCCCACTTTTATATAGTACAGGGATGAATATTAAATTTCTTATATCAGCTCAAAAACATAGATTGTGGGTACTGGGTAGAACCGCCAAGTTCAGGCGGTTCTGTCGAGCTCCGCAATCTATGTTTTGAGCAGAAATAAGAAAAACATCATTTTTTTTTTTATCTTTAAATTCGATTTTTGGGCTGAACAATTGACAATGTTTTTGTTTAGGCATGTTTCGTAATGTCTGCTCAAAAGCAAAGGTTGTGGGTACTCGATAGAAACCCCCTCCTACTGGAGTTTTAGTTTATACTAATTTATTTTAGTTCGATTGCGATGAAAGCGTCCAGCTTAATTAATCGCTCTCGAACACTCATTCCGGATGTTTTCACGCGCACGAGGGAGAGGCAGTTGACTTTTACACCACTCCTTCCCATTTACACCTTGGTGGGTGGGGCAGTGGGGAGTTTTAGGGGGTGTACATGTACATTATTTTTTCTTATTTCTGCTAAAAGAAGCCTCCATGGTGTAGTGGATAAGCTACTAGACTCATTAACCAGGCGACGTTGGTTCGATCCAAGGGCTTCGCCAGACTCTCAGATGAATCATTAAACCGAGGTCCGGTTTCCGTATGCAGGGGTTTCATCAACAGACGGGTAGTGGGGATTTTCCCGTTTACTTAGACATTATTCCCCTGTAGCAGGCTTGATAAATTTGTAAGGGCTTTATTCAGATAACATTGAAAATCACACTCCTATCTTTCCTTGAAATCTAGATGCCGAAATGTTTTTGAAACCACTGCATATGACATTTGCTGCTGACGGGATGTAAACCTCAAACACACTCACTCACTTATTTCTGCTCAAAACATACATAAGGCAGTTCTATTGAGTATCAACAATCTCAGAAGCTATGTTTAGAGCAGAAAAAAATATATATAACCCTTAAACCCCAAGTTTTTTAAGTATACAGATAAAAGTGGGTTAGTGGAGGCCAAAATTATATAGGCATGTTTTCGTGATGCGTTTGCTTTTGATTTTGCTCTTCACCCCCCCCCCTCCCCACCCCCACCCTACACACACCAAAACAATAATTTTTGCGCAGATAATATCTTTTTTTAATGATTTCATGAAGTTAAGTACCGATATGGATTTACTTTAAAGATAATTATACGTCAGTGATATTATTTTTTTCTTGTTTTAAGCGACATTCCTTTATTGTCTACGCCCACGGGTGTAGACAATCTTAATGATAGCTTTTGCTCCGGAAGCATTTTAATGAAAGGTCATGACTGGTATTCTGTTGACTGGTTCTACTTTTCATTTTCCATCTGGTTACCCCAGGACACCCCAACTCTTGTCATACTGGAACGCCCACTTGCATATTGAAACCAAGCAATTACCTGAAAATTGCCTAAAGTTTATCACATGGATATGCACGATTGCTCTCACACTTGCAAAATTAACATATATTTGCCCTTATCTAGTTCTTCCCACATTCAATTCTTAATGTTTTCATTTTTCATTTCTAGACGGCAATCTTGGCAGATTTTTTTTTCATGACGATAACCTAGAATGTATTTTAATGAGAGTTTAAACTAGAATGCGAAATGACAAACCCGTAAATGTAGGCATGTAGTACAATTAGTTGTAATTGATAGTGAAAAAAAAATCGGAAAATTTTGTTTTATGTGACATTGGTGATAAGATTTGGAAATCCTCATTTGATATCTGTGACTTTTTTACTTTTTGTGGTAACTGGCACATTTTAGTTATACACAAACTAATGTGTGCTTAGCATATACTCAAGCTTTTTATAAAAGCTAATACTTGTTTTTCGAAATTTCACACACAAAATATACAAAAAAAATTAAAAGAAAACTTTTATCTTCAAAATTTTTAGTATTTTTCCCCAGATAGTAATATTCATTTTGGATGATTTAATGAAGTCTAGTATTAATTGTTTAACATACGCCTGGTTTTTGTGATTTTTCTTCATTTTTCGTATTTTTTTCACCCCCCAAAAATACCCTTTCCCCTCGGTTTTTTTTTTTAGGACTTTTTTTCTATAAATCAGGACACCTTCTTGATACTAAAACAGTTGATAACATTTCTCAAGGAATTAGTTGTGGGTCAAGGGTCATATCTGGCTAAATGTACTGGCCTAATCCTCGTTGGTTGAACCGTGAAAGAAAACTAAACTGACGTCATTTCCTTAAACCAAATACAGTTCGATCTCATTTTAGTCACTGATATGTGACCGCGGTTCTTACATCGAACCCGTTCATATTATTCAATGATTGTTTGCCATCTGCAATGTAATCTTTTATAGAGCATATTTAACGTCACTACAGCTGGTGTCTGGGAATGTGTGGCGGCCGTAAAAAGTCTCCCTATCCTACATCATAGTGCAGTTTATATTTTCTTGTCCTTTGGGATCATTGATTCCATTGTCGAATTTTGAAAATACTTGAGGGTCACTGATGAGGCCTAATTGGCCGAAACTAGCTAGTCTGGCCCAGAAAACATGTACACTTAATATTTTCCAGTTCTGTGGTGTATTCCTTGCTTCTAAAGGATAACCCTTTTATAGAACATATTTAACGTCACTACAGCTGGTGTCTGGGAATGTGTTGCGGCCGTAAAAAGTCTCCCTGCTCTACATTATAGTCAAGTTTATATTTTTTTGTCCTTTGGAATCATTGATTCCATTGTCGAATTTTGAAAATACTTGAGGGTCACTGATGAGGCCTAATTGGCCGAAACTAGCTAGTCTGGCCCAGAAAACATGTACACTTAATATTTTCCAGTTCTGTGGTGTATTCCTTGCTTCTAAAGGATAACCCTTTTATAGAACATATTTAACGTCACTACAGCTGGTGTCTGGGAATGTGTTGCGGCCGTAAAAAGTCTCCCTGCTCTACATTATAGTCAAGTTTATATTTTCTTGTCCTTTGGAATCATTGATTCCATTGTCGAATTTTGAAAATACTTGAGGGTCACTGATGAGGCCTAATTGGCCGAAACTAGCTAGTCTGGCCCAGAAAACATGTACACTTCATATTTTCCAGTTCTGTGGTGTATTCCTTGCTTCCAAAGGATAACCCTTTTATAGTACATATTTTACCAACGTATAGTAGCAAAGGTCTTTTTACAGTTTTACAATTTTACACGTATGTCAAGACCCAAGATTCAGCTTTTAATACAAATTCTTAAAAATCAGTTATAAACAGGTTTTGTTCCCAGACAACTACTTGAATGCTTTATAAAAATTGTAAATAGTGTTAATATTTATAGCTAAGAGGACCATATAGGGTAGATAAGTATTTGCAGGCTTAATATATTATCCTCTCTGAATAAAGACATTATTATTATTATTATTACAGTAGAACTTCGATGGCTCGAACACCGATGGCTCGTTTACCATTGATGTGTCGAACCCATTCTTGAGACCCTCGCGAAATCCTCTACATATGAAATAGTGGAGGATAATTAAGAAGATTTTAGTCTTTTATCTTGCATATGTATGCTGTGTGTACTCATTAGAATCGCCTCGATGAGGCGATTCTAATGAGTACACACAGCATACATTTTCATTATAGAACACTGGCAAGATGTCTAAAAGTATCTGGTTATGCCTCCTGACAGTAACCCTCAGTGGCTCGAACTACCCCTGTCTCGAACAGATTTTCGAGGTCCCAAAGGTGTTCGAGCCATTGAAGTTCGGCTGTATTATAATTATTATTATTTTTATTATTTTTATTATTATAGACTTCATTATTAGTAGTAGAAGTAGTATCAATGACCCTCAAACAATTTCCTCTTTGACGAGACGTAGGAATGTCATTTGACGTGTCACCAGTGATGCTGCTCTTACCGTTCTGACTCTTATACACAGCGACCTTTGAAAGCTAACCTGCCCCTGGGTAAGCTCCGGAGGAACATAGAGAATCTTACATGAGTGCTCATGTATTATTGAATTTATTAAACGAGTTGAGGAAAAGGGATAAAATGCGAGGCTTTGCCGAGCATTTTATCCCTTTTCCTCAACGAGTTTAATAAATTCAATGATAAATGAGCACGAATGCAATATTCTATTTATCATATGACATTTAAAACGCATTTTATTCACGATTGTTTACAAAAATGTCAATATTCCGCCATTAGTAAACGCGACGTCGTTAAGGACGTCGTACATGTAACGTTACGGGACGTATCTAGCTAATTTGCATATTTAATCCACTAGTGGATTATCGAAAATAATACATGGCGTTATTACACTCTCAAACGCGACGCCATATGATAAACGCACTTATCGCATTACAATAACACACCCGTCAGACATAGTGCATTTTTCAACTCTCCAAAATAACAGCTTTTCTGACGACAGTATATGATTTTTTTTCTTATTTTTTTCTTCTCATTTATACTGCAAACATAGGTCGAGGCGGTGCTTACGAGTGCCAATAACCTATGACTTGGAGCAGAAATAGGAAAATATTGTGTACCCCAGTAAATCCCCTTTTTGTCTATATAAATTGGGGTTTAGAGGGGTGTTTATTTCACGGGCTTGTTATCATGATTGCAAACGCCAGCAGCAAAGGTTTTGGGGGCGGGCTGTGGATAAACGCCTAAGCGCAGTCACGACAGAGTCTTTTCTGCTCTCAGACATGTATAGAATGCTTAACACTGTAGATCCAGATCAGGTGGCTTCTGTGTCGGGATATACACTTTTTTGTCATGCAGTTTGTGAATTGGACAAATATATTATCAAATCATTTTGCAATGGGAGTGGCTTAATCCATTTATGGGTTATATGTAAGATGTCAAGTGTCAAGCCCTATTCTAATGCACTTGTGTATGTAACGCGACGTCTGATTGGATAACCTCAACAATTTGCGACAGTATATTCTGCGATATACTGTCGGAAATCCGACGTCATCACGTAACGTCGCTTTTCATTGGCTGGCATTTGGTTTTATGCAGCTCACAGTGCTAGCCGTTTTGTGCAAAATAGTACAGTTTTTAACAAAACAACCGTATAAGTGAATTAGAATGGGGATAACTGTGTTCAAAATTGTGATTTGGATAGGTAAATCGTCGGTTTTACGGTCGCAAATTACGTTTTACGGCTCCGCTGACGCGTCGCCGTAAAACGAAATTTCCGACCGTAAAACCTCCGATTTACCTCCCCAAATCACAATTTTGAATACAGTTATCCCCTAATTAGTTAGCTGTGTAAGCGTAAGCGTGTTTGTAAACAAATCAAAGCCCTGATAGTACTGGAGTACTGGTGGTTAAACTGTCTCTGAGTGAAGGCTGGAAAAATTATCCTGAACGGGGGCTCAAACCGTTAACATTTCCTTTAACGCTTACTTTCGACCCCGCCTTTCGTGGCTTGGAAAACATACTGGGCTGCATCCCAGTAAGCATTCTACATAAATCTACAGCGGGCCGTTAGCGGCCCGTCAGGGTAGCTGACGGGCCGCTAACGGCCCGCTGTAGATTTATGTAGAATGCTAGCAGGGATGATGCTTCCACGCACAGCTGAAACCAACTGCACATTAGTACTGGTAGACAGCTTAGGCGGTAAGCCCGCCATGGTTAAGTGGTGCGAGTTGGACCACCCATGCATATAAACCCTATTTTTTGTTCATTGGGCGACAGGGCGTGATATGTCATTCCATCTCAATGTCGGGTAAAAGTCCCACGAACGAAATTAGAAGAAAAATCTCCAAAATGACCTAAATAGTGTTGGCGGGGACGTTAAACCTCAAATAAAAAAAACAATCGGCGAAGACACAGATCAGACACCGCGATCTGTGTCGTCTGATATGGGTTGACACTGTTTGCTAAATCCATCCAATGATTCCAGATCAGATTCTACAGACAACCATGTTTCGCGGTGTCTTCATTGCGATAAATTAACCCTTTTTGTGCCAAATGGAATCTTCCTCCTTATATACAACAGCAGTCCATTTCAAAATTTAGGGGATTCAGGTTGTGTTTTCTTGAAAATTGATTAGGAAAATGGCTGGACTTTTTGCAAATAGTGTAGGTCCTGATCAGACCCCCTGTAGGCGTTCTGCAGAATCTGATCTGGGCCTGCACTGCATCACGAAAACACGCCTATATAATTTTGACCCCCTCGAACCCCACTTTTGTATAGTAAAACTGGGGTTTGCGGGGGTATACCTAATTTTCGTTTTTCTGCTCTAAAATATAGATTGTGGGTACTCGTTAGCGCCGCCTCGATGAGGCGGTGCTAACGAGTACCCACAATCTATATTTTGAGCAGAAATAAGAAAATGTCCCAATTTTCCATCTTAAACTTTTCATTTTCTCGGCGATTACTTAAAGGTTACAATGTATTTATATAGGCGTGTTTTCGTAATGGTTTGTCAGAGATCCCGTTTTGGGGTTTCTGGTACTAAATGGGTTAAGCTGCTATTTTCTGTAAATATGTTGCCCTGATACCCTATAAATCATTAATATTCACGTGGACTTTAGCAATGAAGAGCTTCTATACTTTATTACTTTGGGTCGGTTGATAAACAATCGACCGAAAATCAGGACAAAATGAAGGGCACTTTCCTCATTAAAATTTTGTTGGTTCAAATGGTTTTTAATGACAAGTCCGGTTTTCCTAAATGCATGTACGTGTATTTGCTAGCCACAAGTGTGCCTTACTTGTGATAAAATATGTCTTACTTTGTTCGAGGACAGAGGGCACGAACATTAATTTTCTACCAATACTGCTTGTATTTCTGCTTAAAATAGATTGATGGCGGTCGTTCTTCTTTGTACACAGATGTTACATTTGAAGCATAAATAACAAAATAAACCCTTATCCATGCAAGCAGGGCCACTTCATCACGTTAAGAAGTCTGCGTATTAAGCACGCATGTGAGCCCTTCTTTGTATACTGAAAAGGGTGTTTTCAAGGGTACCCACTATTCATGTTAGGAAGTGTCTCCTGACAACCGGTTGTCAGGAGCATTTTTGATATATAAAATGCTCCTGACAACCGGTTGTCAGGAGCATTTTTGCTATCAAAAATGCTCCTGACAACCAGCAATATTTTTCCAATAAAAACCTATGATATTAGTATTATTTTAGTTACCTTTTTAATATTTCATGGTTCTTGATACATATTTAATGCTTTTTTGTCAGTTTTTAGTATTCAAACGAACTTAATTCATTCAATTTTCATTCAGGTTTTTTAGCTCACCGGAGCCAAAGGCACCCGGGAGCTTACAGCCAAGTTATAGGATAGGCTGTTGGCCGTAGTCGTATGTCGTCATCTAGCGTTAACACTTTCATATGACAACTCCTCTGAAGCCACTGAGCCAATTGGGTCCAAATTTTATCTGTAGCATCCTTGAGGGATTGAAAGTTTTTTTTTGTTTTTAATGAAAATCGGCTAATTAGTTTGGATGCTATGGCAACTTATAGTTTCCATATACTTATAATGGGGAAAATGGCATTTACTGCCAAGCCTCTGCAGATATTTTGACAAAACTTTCATAGAAATGTTCCTTGGGCAATGTACTATCTGCCATATGATTTTAGGCCTACTACTCATTTTTATCCCCCAACCGAATAGGTTCGGGGATATAGCAATTAGCCTGGCGTCCGTCCTTCCGTCCATAGACGCAACCTTGTGATGGCCATAACACCTATACCATTTGATCTGAGATTCATTGATGGTTCTTGGCACAATTGTTCACAAGGCTGAGACGGCGTGTCATGCGCGAGAACCAGAACTCTGGATGCCATACATTTTGAGTTATCTCCCCGTGAGTTATCTCCACGTCTAATAAAATAGAATGACTACTTTGTGATGGCCATAACTCCAATACCCTTTGAGATATATTGATGGTACTTGGCACAGTTGTTCACAAGGCTGAGACAGCGTGTCATGCACAAGAGCCACAACTCTGGTTGCCATGGTTTTTTAGTTATCTCCTCTTCCAATAAAACAGAGTGACAACCTTGTGATGGCCATAACTTCAATACCCTTTAAGATATATATTGATGGAACCAGGCACACTTGTTCACTAGGCCGAGACAGTGTGTCATGCACAAGAACCACAACTCTGGGTGCCATGGTAAATAGAATCGCTACCTTATGATGGCCACATCTCAAACACTCTTTGAGATATATTGATAGTTTGTTTGATTTGAAGTTTAACGTCCCCGTCAACACTGTAAAGGTCATTTTGGAGACGTTGCTTCCAATTTTGTGGGACTTTTACCCGACAGTGAGATGAAAGGAATTCGAAGCCCTGCCGCCCAATGAAACCAAAAGGGTTTGAAAGCATGGACGGTCCAACTCGCACCGCATTGCCTGGGCAGGCTTAGATCCTCTAAGCAGTTTACCAGTAGTTGTGTGCGGGTCAGTTTCAGCTCTGCGTGGAAGCATCATGCAGCCCATCTATTTATTCAAGCCCCAATGGGCGGGGGCTGAGATATATTGATAGTACTTGGTACAGTTGTACATGAGGTTAAGCAGGTGTGTCACATGCAAGAACCACAACTCTGGGTGCCCTTGTTTTTGAATTAGCTCCGCTGACAATATAACCTTGTGATGGCCATAACTCCAAAACCCTTTGAGATATATTGATGGTACATGTACTTGGCACAATTGTATTCAAGGTTGAGACGGCCTTTGATGCCTAAGAACCACAACTCTAGGTGGTATGGTATTTGAGTTATCTCCCCCTCCAATATAACAGTATGACCACCTTGCGATCACCGTACCTCCAATACCCTTTGGGACATATTGGTGGTACTTGATGCTGATGTACATGAGGTAAAGCAGGTGTGTCATGCTCAAGAATTACAACTCTGGGTGCTCTGGTTTTTTAGTTATCTCCCCTTACAATATAACCTTGTGATGGTCATAACTCCAACACCCATTGAGATGTATTGAAGGAACTTTGGCGCAATTGTATACAAGCAACAGAAGGGACGTCATGTGCAAGAACCACAGCTGTTGGTGCTGTGGTATTTGAGTTATCTACTCTTCCAATATAACAGTATGACCAGCTTGTGATCACCATATCTCCAATACCCTTTGAGACATATTTAAATGGTAATTCATACAGAAATACATTCATGAGCTTAAGCAGGCATGTTATGCGCAAGAACCACAATTCTGAGTGCCCTGGTTTTTTAGTTATCTCCCTTGTCAGTATAATCCAGTGATGGCCATAACTCCAAAACTTTTGTGATACATGTTTATTGCTGGCTTAATTCTGGTGCACTTTCTATTGGTGAACAATCTTCTGAAGGCCATATTGACTTTTGTTCCGGGGATTTGCCATCTCTTCCGATGGCTATTTTTATGGTTGCCTTCATCTAGTGGACCTCTACCAAGATTGTTTAAACTATAGCCCTGGGACCAAAAATACCCCCGCCTCAGGGGCCTTTGGTTTAACAAAGGCTTTTATAGGAAAAATCTTTAAAAATCTTCTTGTCTGAAACCGCAAGGCCCAGGTCTTTTATATTTTGTGTGAAGCTTCATCTAGTGGACCTCTATCAAGATTGTTCAAATTATAGCCCTAGGGCCAAAAATGCCCCCACCCTGGGGCCCTTTGGTTTTTCATAGGCTTATATAGGGAAAATATTTAAAAATCTTCTTCTCTGTAACCACAAGGCCCTGGTCTTTGATATTTGATATTTTAGATTCATCTAGAGGACCTCTACCAAGATTGTTCAAATTATAGCCCTGGGGCCAAAAATGTCCCCCCCCCCCCCACCTGGGGCCCTTTGGTTTTACGTAGACTTATATATAGGGAAAATCTTTAAAAATCATCTTCTCTGAAACCGCAAGGCCCGGTTCTTTGATATTTGGTGTGTAGCCACATCTAGTGGACCTCTATCAAGATTGCTCAAATTATAGGCCTAGGGCGAAAAATGCCCCCACCTTGGGGCATTTTGGTTTTACATTGGCTTATACAGGGACCCGCACACTAGTACTGGTAAACAGCTTACAGGATCTAAGCCTGTCCAGGAACCGCGGTGCGAGGCGGACCGTCCATGCTAATAAACCCTATTGGTTTCATTGGGCGATAGGGCTTGAGATGTCATTTCATCTCAATGTCGGGTACAAGTCCCACAAAATAGGAAGTAATGTCTCCAAAATGACCTTTACAGTGTTGACAGGGATGTTAAACCTCAAATTAAACAAACCAAAAAGCTTCTACAGGGAAAGTCTTTAAAAATCTTCTCCGAAACCGAAACCGCACGGCCCAGTTCTTTGATATTTGGTGTGTAGCTTCATCTAGTAGATCTCTACCAAGATTTTTCAAATCAAAGCCCTTGGGCCAAAAATGCCCCCGCCCAAGGGCCCTTCGGTCTTACAATGTACATTGACTTATATAGGGAAATTTAAAAAAAATCTTCTACTCTGAAAGGCCCAGGTATTTGATATGTGATGTGAAGCTTCATCTAGTGGACCTCTATCAAAATTGCTCAAATTGTAGCCCTAGGAAATAGAAGTCAATGCATTGAAATCCTTTGAAAATCGTCTTGTTTGAAAGCAGAAGGCCAAGGTCTTTGATATTTGGTATGAAGCTTCTACCAAGATTGTTCAAATTTATAGCCCTGGGGCCAAAACTGACCCGCGCTGGGGACCCCAAGGTTAATATAAACTTATCTAAGAAAAACCTTTAAAAATCTTCTTTGTCTGAAACCAGAAGGCTCTGGTCTTTGATATTTGGTATGAAGCTTCACCTTTAAGACCGCTACCAAGATTATTCAAATTATAGCCCGTAGCCAATAATGGCTCTCCCAGGGGCCCACTTGTTACACTATGGATCAGGCGAGTGATCTAGGGCCATCATGGCCCTCTTGTTTATGAAATTTGGCCATTAGATGGGTTGCAATGGCAACTTAGATTTCCCACAGACTTATAATGTGGGCAATTGAAAAATGGCATTAACTGCCAAACCTTTGCAGATATTTTGCCAGACTTCCATAGAAATGTTCCTTTAGTAAACTTCTCTCAGCCATATGCTTTTATGTCAACCTGGGGGTCCCCTAGGTTGTGCTGGGGCCATGCCTCACTCCCTCCAAGTCATAAAATGCCATTTATCTCAGAAACCTTACAGATCTCCACCCCTAAACCATATATATTCTTGTTCCTTATGATAAAACGCACTCAGTCACACCAACCTGGTGGTCCCGCGGGATGTGCCAGGGCCATGCCACACCCCCTCCACTACATAAAAGGCTGAATATTCCAGAAACCTTACAGATCTCCACCCCTAAACCATATATAGTCTCGTTCCTTATGATAAGTCGCATTCAGTGACACCAACCTGGGGGTCCCCAGGATGTGCCAGGGCCATGCCCAACCTCCTCCACTTCATAAAAGGCCCAACATTCCAGAAACCTAACAGATCCTTACCCCTTGTTCCTTACGATAAGACAGTCATTCAGTGACACCAACCTAGGGGTCACCCAGGGGTGCACAGGCCATGCTCCACCCCTCGACTTCACAAAAGACCATATACCTGAGAAACTGTTAAGAGCCCCACCCCTAAACCATATATATTATTGTTCCTAAGGATAAGACGCAATCATTGACATCAGTGCCACGGGGCATGCTCCACCCCTTAACTTCATTAAAAGCCATATATCTCAGAAACTGTTAAGAGCCCCACCCCTAAACCAAATATTCTTTTTCCTAAGGATAAGACGCAATCAGTGACATCAGTGCCACGGGGCATGCTCCACCCCTTAACTTTATTAAAAGTCATATATCTCAGAAACTGTTCAGATCCCCACCCCATAACCATATATATTCTCTAAATGGGGATTTATGACATGTTTTTTTCCATAGCACCAAAGTAAAATTGCCCCTATATTTACATGTATTTGGTATTTATTTTCTGTAATAAATGAAACAGTAAATTCTGCAAATACCATAAGTTTTTTCTCTTTTATTTTCACTCCAGTAGATCTGTTATAATACCAAAGAAGACAAAAAATATTGAACATGTATCAAGAAACTTAAAATACTGGGTTAAGTAACCAAAATAATGCAACTATAGCAGGATTTTACTGGAAAAAATATTGCTGGTTGTCAGGAGCATTTTTTACAGCAAAAATGCTCCTGACAACCGGTTGTCAGGAGACGCAGCCTTCATGTTATTTCTGCTTAGAATCATGCAGTGTGGGTACTCGTTATAAATGACTGATCGAATCAGGTTGGTATTGGTTAGAACTGCCCCATCGAGGCTATCCTATGCAGCACCGGGGCATCAACAATCTATCCTTGGAGCACAAATTAGAAACAAATATCACAATTGTTGGAGATGATAAATAATTGTGTGATCTTATAATGAATAGTGGAATTAATGCCCTATGTCACACGGGTGTGATCGTAACGGTCAGTACAGTGCATTTTTAAACACCACATCAGTACAGTGTACATTTAAACACTTCATCAGTACAGTGTACATTTAAACACTTCATCAGTACAGGGCTCATTTAAACACTTCATCAGTACAGTGTACATTTAAACACTTCATCAGTACAGTGCACATTTAAACACTTCAGCAGTACAGGGCTCATTTAAACACTTCATCAGTACAGTGTACATTTAAACACCACATCAGTACTGTGCACATTTAAACATTTCATCAGTACAGTGTACATTTAAACAGTAAAGTGTCCATTTAAGCACTTCATCAGTACAGTGTACATTTAAACACCACATCAGTACAGTGTACATTTAAACACTTCATCAGTACAGTGTACATTTAAACACTTCATCAGTACAGTGTACATTTAAACACTTCATCAGTACAGTGTACATTTAAACACTTCATCAGTACAGTGCACATTTAAACACTTCATCAGTACAGTGTACATTTAAACACTTCATCAGTACAGTGTACATTTAAACACTTCATCAGTACAGTGCACATTTAAACACTTCATCAGTACAGGGCTCATTTAAACACTTCATCAGTACAGTGTACATTTAAACACCACATCAGTACAGTGCACATTTAAACACTTTATCAGTACAGTGTACATTTAAACAGTAAAGTGTCCATTTAAGCACTTCATCAGTACAGTGTACATTTAAACACCACATCAGTACAGTGTACATTTAAACACTTCATCAGTACAGTGTACATTTAAACACTTCATCAGTACAGTGTACATTTAAACACCACATCAGTACAGTGTACATTTAAACACTTCATCAGTACAGTGTACATTTAAACACTTCATCAGTACAGGGCTCATTTAAACACTTCATCAGTACAGTGTACATTTAAACACTTCATCAGTACAGTGCACATTTAAACACTTCATCAGTACAGGGCTCATTTAAACACTTCATCAGTACAGTGTACATTAAACACCACATCAGTACAGTGCACATTTAAACACTTCATCAGTACAGTGTACATTTAAACAGTAAAGTGTCCATTTAACCACTTCATCAGTACAGTGTACATTTAAACAGTAAAGTGTCCATTTAAGCACTTCATCAGTACAGTGTACATTTAAACAGTAAAGTGTCCATTTAAGCACTTCATCAGTACAGTGCACATTGAAACACTTCATTCGTACAGTGCACATTTAAACACTTCATCAGTACAGTGCTCATTTAAACACTTCATCAGTACAGTGCTCATTTAAATACTTCATCAGTACAGTGCACATTTAAACACTTCATCAGTACAGTGCTCATTTAAACACTTCATCAGTACAGTGCTCATTTAAATACTTCATCAGTACAGTGCCCATTTAAATACTTCATCAGTACAGTGCCCATTTAAACACTTCATCAGTACAGTGCCCATTTAAATACTTCATCAGTACAGTGTACATTTAAACACTTCATCAGTACAGTGCCCATTTAAATACTTCATCAGTACAGTGCTCAGTTAAATACTTCATCAGTACAGTGCTCATTTAAACACTTGATCAGTACAGTGCTCATTTAAACACTTCATCAGTACAGTGCTCATTTAAACACTTCATCAGTACAGTGCTCATTTAAACACTTCATCAGTACAGTGCCCATTTAAATACTTCATCAGTACAGTGCCCATTTAAATACTTCATCAGTACAGTGCACATTTAAACACTTGATCAGTACAGTGCTATTTAAACTATTCATCAGCACAGTGCATAGTTTAACCCTGTATCAGTACAGTGCACATTTAAACACTTCATCAGTACAGTGTTCATTTAAACACTTCATCAGTACAGTGTACATTTAAACAATTCATCAATACAGTGCTCAATTAAGCCATTCATCAGTACAGTGCACATTTAAATCCTTCATCAGCACAGTGCACATTTAAACACCTAATCAGTACAGTGCACATTTAAACACCTCATCAGTACAGTGCACATTTAAAGACTTCATCAGTATAGTCCGCATTTAAACCCTTCATGAGTACAGTGTACAGTTAAACTCTTTACCAGTTCAGTGCAAATTCTTACGTTAGAAGCCTCCGTGGTCGATTGGTAACGCTTCTCGCCTTGTAAATAAGGGGTCGCAGGTTCGATCCCGGGCTTCTCCAGACTTTCGGTTGAGTCTTTAAACCGAGGTCCGGTCTCCGTATGACCTTAGCTGTTGGTGGGACGTAAAACTGAAACACTCACTCACTCTTACGCCAGAAACTGACAACTAGCCTTCTTGAATGGGTAAGGTTATTTGAATTTGAAAACCAACTTTTGCAGCTTCCTATCAAAAACATGATTAAAAGATCACTAAAACTGGCCTTATCGCCCAACATTTGGCGGACACTCTTATAAACCCCTATAGTACAATAGAATCTTCCACATTCTACATTCTAAGTTTTAACGTGTTCTTTTTCCAATTGCAGGGGTGTCAAGTTTGTTTTTGTCTGTGGCATTTTTTTTCAAACATGAATGTTCTTTAAACAAAAAGTGTAGACCCAGATCAGACGCCGCGTATTGATCAAGGTCGCCACAAAATATTTCGATCTTTCCGGAAAGCGGAAACACATCTATTTTTCAGGCTTAAGAGTATTCTGATGAAATTGCTGGTTTACCCCGTGGATGGGGCTTTTACATGAGCGCAGAACTTGCCCAGACGCCGCTGACCATTCCATTGGTCACTGAATGATTAAACTTTATACGGGTTACGTAAAACAAGGTAACGTCCGAACGACAAGAAGAATGAAGCAAGGACTCCGATCTTCCATTACGAGAACACGCCTACATAATTTTGACCCTCTCATACCCCACGTTTATATAGTAAAACTGGGTTTTAAGGGGGTATACCTTATTTTTCTTATTTCTGCTCAAAAACATAGATTGTGGGTACTCGATAGAACCGCCTCGTCGAGGCGGTTCTATCAAGTGCCCGCAATCTATGTTTTGAGCTGAAATAAGAAAACAATCACAATTTTTCATCGTAAAATTTCAAATTGTTGGCCAAAAAATTGCCAGTGTATTTGTATAGACGTGTTTTCGTAATATCGAGGACGATACAGTAACATTCCTGTATTAAGACCACCGTAGGGACTGTTTAAAAGTGGTCTTTAAAACATTTTTTAACAGTCTCAACTGTTGGTTTCTTATTAGGAGATACTGTGTACACGACACGAAAAAAAAAATAACTGAAACCTTCTCAATAAGCTTTTAACCCTTATCTTGCTGAATATTCATTTAAGCCACACCCATTTCAGTCTATCGACCAATCAAATTACTTGCTGTAATTTATTGCTACAAATTCATAAACTGAATGCAAAACAGTGTAGATCCTGATCAGATGGCTTCTTCAGAAGCCATCTGATCTGGATCTACACTGTTTCCAAAGATATGGGTTGTCGTGAACAGCATGATAAGAGTTAAAGCTGATTTAGTCTTAATTTCAGGTGGTCGAATGAGTATTGGAGCACCTGGCAGATTCTGCCGCCATTGTTCAAAAGGAGACAACTTTCGATTAAGTCCAGTTCACTTTTCTAAAAGGGCCTGTCCGACTGAAAAAGGGGTCTACCATGAAAGGAAAAAAATTGCTCCTGAGGAGCAAATACTTTCCATTAAAAGTTGGCCCCTATTGATATTGGAGACAAAAAAAAATGCAGGAGTTGCCTCCCGCGAAGGTGTATATATTTTCCTTAATAGCAGAATTTTATGTAAATGTAAACCCATTATGCATTCTTGAAAATCCCTTCTGATGAAAATCCGTGATTTTTTTTTTTTTTTCAAACATAGGTTTTGGGTGTTCGTTAGAACCGCCCCGTTGATGCGGTTCTTACGAGTACCCATAACCTATGTCTTGGAGCAGAAATTAGTAAAATAATGTAAACCCCATTTTTCCAACATAAAGTGGGTTTAACGGGTGCTTATTTCACGGACTCGTTAACGTGATCATATGTAAATCATATGTGTACTTCACAACCGGTCCCAATAGCTCAGCTGGTAGAGTGTCCGCTCCGGGGGACGGGAGGTCACGGGTTCGATCCCGAGCCGCGACATACCAATGTCGTTAAAAATGGTACTGCATGTAGCTGCTCCTCGCTTGGCACTCAGATTCACGGGGTAGAGCTAGGACTGGTCGACCCAGTGTCAGGATAATGTGACTGGGTGTGGTATCATGTAATGTGTCTGGGACATGATACTTCAGTGAGGCAGCACTATAAAAGTGAGCATTGAGCTCCCTGTCGCAACCAGACACCGTCGTGATATGACTGAAAAATTGTTGAAAGCGACGTTAATAAAAATCAAAAATGAGTTCCTTTAAGAGCAATGAAAACATTCATAAGAAAGAAGGTGGGCCATACTACGTAGTTTCGGCTAATAAAGCCTCATCAGTGACCATGATATGATCCGGCAAAGAAAGCCAGAGGAAACATACTGCAATTTTGCATATTTCGAATAGACAGTAGATTCAAAGACTGATAAAAATCAAAATGGGGTCCAAATAATTAAAAACCTGTCTAGAATGAGTCTAAATCAATAATTTATTTCTGATTTCTCAGAATATTCACGATGATCTCAAAGGACCAAAAGTAAAATATAAACTGCACTATGGTTGATGTACGGGGAGACGTTTTACGGCCGCCACACGGCACAACACCAGCTGCAGTGAAGGCAAATAAAAATCAAAAATGAGTTCCTTTAAGAGCAATGAAAACATTCATAAGAAAGAAGGTGGGCCATACTACGTAGTTTCGGCTAATAAAGCCTCATCAGTGACCATGATATGATCCGGCAAAGAAAGCCAGAGGAAACATACTGCAATTTTGCATATTTCGAATAGACAGTAGATTCAAAGACTGATAAAAATCAAAATGGGGTCCAAATAATTAAAAACCTGTCTAGAATGAGTCTAAATCAATAATTTATTTCTGATTTCTCAGAATATTCACGATGATCTCAAAGGACCAAAAGTAAAATATAAACTGCACTATGGTTATAAACCCAAATTCACACACACACTAATCGTAACAAATTACTGATGTGTAGCTAGCTGTTCCTTTCAGCTTCAACAGACCGTACAGTACAGATATTTAGCGTAAAAATCCTAAACATCCGTACACCTTCAGGACTTACTTTGTTTTGTTTGATTTGAGGTTTAACGTCCCCGTCAACACTGTATAGGTCAACTTTGAGACGTTGCTTCCGATTCTGTGGGACTTTTACCCGACATGGAGTTTAAATGACATCTCAAGCCCTGTCGCCCGATGAAGTCAATAGGGTTTATAAGCAAGGACGGTCTGACCCGCACCGATTTGCCTGGGCAGACTTAGATCCTGTAAACGGTTTACCAGTACTCGTGTGCGTTTACCAGTACTCATGTGCGGTCGGTTCAGCTTTGCGTGGAAGCATCATGCAGCCCATCTATTTCTTCAAGCCCCGATGGGCGGGGCTGAACCATAATGACTTGCTGCAATTCTCCTAAATACTCCCTAAATGTGTTTCACGATCGGGCATGGAGTCCAAAATGTACAGACGGAATGAAACAGTTTAGACCCCTGATCAGACTGCTCCTTCAGGACTAGTCTGATCGGGGCCTACACTGTTTGTTCCAATTCTAAGGGTCATAAGAGTTCAAAACTCATCCGGAACTCGACTGTTAGCAGTTATATTAATAATTTGGACTAGTCTTAATTCACAAGAATGGACATGCAACTTTTAAATACGGAAGCGTCTACTCAGAGAAAGTCGGGGCTGAAAGAGTGAAAGTGGATTGATGCACCGGGATTTACAAAGGAGATAAATCTGTTACGTAATTGGCTGGTGCAATGGTAAAAAAGCGGATTCATTACGAGAACACGCCTATATAAGTTTGACCCCTCATACCCTACTTTTATACAGTAAAACTGGGGTTTAAGGGGTATACATTTTTTCTTATTCCTGCTCAAAAACATAGATTGTGGGTACTCGATAGAACCGCCTCGTCGAGGCGGTTCTATCGAGTTCCACAATCTATTTTTTGAGCAGAAATAAGAAAAATATCACAAATTTTCTTTTTAAAATTTCTAATTTTTTGGCCAAAAAATTGGCAATGTATTTTATAGGCTTGTTTTCGTACTGGTGAGGTCGAGAGGTAGCCGGTTCGATCCCCGTTAACGCCAAGTGTTGTTTCCTTGAGCAACAGACTTATTATTATTATCTAAGGAGAGAGACCTCCTCCAAAGACGGAATATACTCATAAACGAAAAGTAGGCATACCTGCAACGAATAATGCCCATTTAACCCGTATATGTCAGTGGAATCTTCTCTCCTATAAGTTTGGAGTGGTCCGTGATCCATTACCAATTAAAGGGGTGTCAGATTTGTTTTGTTGTTGGAAAGTTGTATAAAAATGTACATCCTTTAAGCAACAATATGGACTTAAATCAGACGCCGCGTCTTGTGGCGTCTGATCTGGGGCTACACTGTTTGCCAATCTCCCAAAAATGGACCGTTAGGCATATATGGTTTAATTAAACCCCTTTGATTGAGGAATCAAAACAATGTTTGTATGAGCATAGGTGGAGGTATTGCATAATAAAACTTTGGACCTATACATGCAGCGATCTTCAAGCAATTTCAAAATGCAAACCAAATACAAAACATTAGCACTAAACTGCTTTGACGTAAAATTTCTAAGACCTTGAGGTCATGGTCGGAGAAAAGCTGAATAAAACGTTAAACTTTTATCTTATCATCATACGAAATATGAACTAAAATCTATCATATGAAATATTAGGTCTTTAAAAATTAACATAAACGATTGTAAATCTTCGACATTGACCTTGAGATCATGTGTGAGGATATTGCTGAATAAAATTCTGGCACTACCTCTAACATCATTCCAAATAGGAACCAAATGTATCATATGTTATAAAATTCCTGTATTAAGACCACCTTTGGGACTGTTCAAAAGTGGTCTTAAAGACCACATTTGAACAGTCCCAAAGGCTGTCTCTTTTTAGGAGACATTTGATGTAAGAAACACAAAGAAAGAACAAATGAAATATTCTCAATAAGCTTTTAAAGCAGATCTAGTCTTAATTTTAGGTGGTCTTAATAACGGAATTTTACTGTGGTTTTGAAAATTGTCATTGTCTTTAGTTATAGCTGAATATAACGGTCGACCTATATGTAATCGGTAAGGTTCCTAGAGGGTTCTATAATGCCAACGCACCACTGACAGCTTCATCAACTTAAATGCTCAGATGCTAACAACAATGATTCATGATTAGAAACCTATAAAGATATACCCAACAGGTACACGTCGTTATGGCAACGTCAAATCCACGACGGTTCAACATCTTGCATAAATGTCATGATGTACCGACGTTGATGTGACGTCACAATTACGTCATGTATCATTCCAAATATGAACACTACCCGTCATATGGTTTGGAAAATATAGGCTCTTAAAAAGCTTTAACATTAAAACATTTCTAAGTCGGTGGCCTTGACATTGAGGTCATGGGCATTTTGCGGGGCTATTGCTGAATGCAACCCATGTCTATAATTATACCAAAAATGAACCCAATTTTCAATATATCTGAAAATATGAGCAGTTAAAAACTAATTAAAAACTAGTTAAAACAAGATGTGTTTGTGAAACACTGATGCCCCCGGACAGCGCCAATGTTAATGTTTTTAAAAATTTTGAAAAAAATAGGTCAAAGGTCAAGTTCAAGGTCACAAGATCAAAAATTATGGTACCACTGGAAAGGTCTTGTGATAAGGTATACACATGTGAAATATGAAAGCTCTATCTATTACCATTCAAAAGTTATGCCCAATGTTAAAGTTTTTGCAGACGGACAAACGGACAAACAGACAAACAGACGGACAGACCAAAAACTATATGCCCCCGAATCTCTTAGATTCCGGGGGCATAAATATGAGCAGTTAAAAACTATAACATAAAATCTGAAACATAAAAACAAGAAGCCCATGGGCCACTATGCTCACCAGAGCTCAGGTGGGGACTTTCCCATGCCAATGGCAGTCATTTATTTTAACATGATATCATTTTAATCTACCAATTATAAAGTATCCCAAGCGAACCCTCATCCCCAAATGGGCTAAGTATCTGAAATATTAGGCCCTTTATAGAGTATAGGGATGGGGCATATACCCAATGGAACTTTCAATCCCCAGTCCAAAGATGCTACTGATGAAATTTGGGCTCAGTTGGCCCAGTGGCTTCAGAGAAGATTTCGTTTGAAAGTGTTGGCGCCAGACGACGTCGGACGACAGACGACGACGACGGACACCTGCCTATCCTCTGAGCTCCCTCTGGTGAGCTAAGAATCGAAAACACTATCACATAAAATTTCTAAGTTTTTGACATTGACCTCCAGACCGTCGGCATGGGGCGGGGGTATTGCTGAATAAAACTTTCGACCAATAGCTGTCATGATACCAAACATGACCCACAGTCACCGAACGGTTTGGAAATATGAGCTCAAAACAAACTTTAATAGATTGGGTTGCATGGTGCTTCCAAGCAGAGCTGAAACTTACCGTGTGTGAGTACCGCTTTTCGTACGATGATCTTACGACTTTCTTACGATTCTCGTACGTGGCTTTCACAAAAAAATCGTACGATCCTCTTAGAATAAATCGTAGAGTTTAGTCGTACGATCGATCGCAATACCTTCCACCCAGTGAAACCAATATTTTTTATGCCTTAGGAGCACCACTTTACCTGGACAAGCTTAGTCCTTCAAAGCGATTTACCGGTACTCACACACGGTAAGTTTCAGCTCTGCTTGGAAGCACCGTGCAACCCAATCTATTTCTCCAATTCCCGATGCGCGAAAGCCCACTTACGATGTCATTCGTTTTGCGCAACTTGGCCTTTGACCGAGCAACTCATGCATTACGTTTGAGAAACCCAAGACTGTCTTTACACAGGCTGGTAATTTCAATTTAGTTTGAGCAATTGTCGCTTTATTCCAAAAATGTGTTTCTTAAGTTAAAGCAACGAAATAGTATTAACCCTTGTCCTGCTAATCCCGGATATGCCTTATCTTTGAAACAATGTAGATCCAGATCAGATGGCTTCTGACGAAGCCATCTGATCAGGATCTACATTGTTTGCCATTCAGATTGTGAATTTGTTGCAATAATTTGCATCAAGTAATCTGATTGGTTGATAATCGGTAGTGGGTGTGGCATATATGAATATTCAGCAGGACAAGGGTTAAGGCCTAAAAATAGCCTTGTTTCCGCTAACCCGACCGACCCTGCTTCAGACCCCCACCCACCCCGACTCTACATTTTTTTTATAAATAAAAGAAAATAAAAAATAAAACACCGACCCTGCCATTTTCAATTTCAGACCCTACCTAGTGTCGTCTTTGCATTTTCCAATGGTAATTTCGCGTTTAAGTACATTTTTTGTAGTTTTTGGCATTCAGTACATTCCAAAATATAGAGCCGACTTTTTGAGCATCTAAAATTAAATAATGATCTCGTACAGTGCAAAATAGAAGTAGAGGCAATGATCAGGAATCGATACAATTAACCCACAGCTCCCATCAGAGACACCAAAGGGAAAGAAACACAAACATGAAGCAACAAACCCCAACGGAAACATCAACAGCGACAGCCAAGAGGGCAGTTACTTTCCCACAAAATGGCCAAAAGGCTATCCAAAATAAAATAATATAAGCGACACAAACACCCAAAGACAAACCATTACAAAAATAAACCGCGACGGAAGAAACGCCTTGGAACGGTCAGCGGAAACGAATTCCACTAGGGGTGGGGTGTTGGGGGGGGGGAGTTAAATCGTTTTTACGTGGCCACAATCCTCGCCCTTACTTCCGTTGCGATAAAGACAAATAAGTAACAGTTTTTGTCTAGTCGGTTGTGGACACCTCTACCCAAAGATACTTTATAGGAAAGAGATCGGAGGGGAAAGGCTGGCTAGTCCAGTACATGAATTCCATTGGCTTGAAGACATTTTTGAGTAAGAACAGCACTATGAGCCCGCTCGTAATCCTGCTGGATAAGATATCCCGGATTCTGAGCGTAAACAAATAAATGGAATCATGTGAGGCCGAAGCACTTGATTGATGTAACGTCTCGCTGCTCAATCCCCGTCTCAGCTATGATCTTGAATGTTCTTAATGACACTAAGTGCGTTCGCTAACTACATGCAATAGCTCGCCACACAATTACGCTTATTTCACCCGACATGTCATGCTCTATTACGCACGCGTCGCCTCGGTATACCTTAAACCTATACGTCGAAACACCCGGAAACGACAATCGGCGTGATTCACGCTGAAGTGCTGAAACGCATATGTCAGTCGCTTAGACGTCAATTTACGTATTTCATGCACTAGCGTAAGTGTTCCGTACTGTGTCGACGCGTTAACTTTGGCGGAAATCTGTTTCGCATATGCGTCTGACGGTCGAATCGATCTTGACGTACTGACGTCGGTCGTCCGCTACGTCGACGTCCACTAGCGTCTTCTGTATATAGTGAGATGTCGCTCCAATAGATGATAGACCACACACCTGTGGCACCCAAAATCAGAGTCAACGTCATTCGCTTTCGGACCAGCTTCTTACTGTCCAGGGACACGCTTACGATCCTTAAATGAAAAATGTTGCAATACGCTCTCACTTAATGCTGTTTTGAGAACAAATTTCAGTTTCTTGTTTTCTAGGCACGACCTTACATCAAAAGTTTGTTCCTGAACATGTGGTTTCTATCCGTACTGGTGCGAGGATGGCGCACAGGATCGACGTGGCCGGACTGGTAACCAGACGTCACGGTTGACTGATTTAACCTTTTTAGCTTAATGGCATGGTGCCTAAATGTGTTTGGGTTCAGAATCAAAGCACTGAGAGTGTGGGGTGTTGGTTTGCGTAACAGTCCTGGGGTGAGATTTAAACTGTTTCATTTAACTCTGAAATTCCAAACAAATAGTGAAGATTTTGATAAGAAGACGCGTTCGGCAGCGTCTGATCTTGGTCTACACTGTTTGCCAAGCTCACCCTATGATTCCAGGATAAACCTCTTCCGTCTTATGGAATACCCGGGTCCCACTAAGTCAGTGATAGTCACGTAGACATTAGCACTGAAGCGCTTTTCTTATTATCAACTTCGGGTCGAATGCCAAACAATCAACCCAAACATAGCCGCGTCGTTTGTCAGTGCTGGGTACATGTAAGTGCTATCTGCAAAATCTGCACATGAATCAAATGTTTGATCTGGCAAACAATGTAAACTCAGATCAAACGCCATAGAACATGGTGCTGATCTTGTTCTACACGTTTTTGCTTCAGTTACTAACATCTGAAGTTTAAACGAATCAGTCCAAGTCCCCCGTTCATGACCAGCCTGCATTTAGAGACAATCGGCATGAGTGTTGTCAGTGCTTTGGTTTATTCACTGCCTTGGGTTTCTGGAGTGCACTCTTCCATCACTGAAGTTGGGCTCGTCCACTCTGTTAAATATATGGCACCTAGAATTATATCACAGGACCTACAATAAGTATCTGTACCATATTCCAGGGCTGAAAGGGACAGTCTTTTTTTCCAATTTCTCCACGCAAAGTCAATATACACCTAAGTTGTAACTGACCTAAACTTGACCTCGAAAGTCAGAAAGAAAACCCATTAATATTCTTGTCTGCAGCTGACCTGGTCCAACCGCAGGCTGGCCTTTAAGGATTAAATATTGACAGCACTGATAGAAAACAGTGTAAAACCTGAGCAGACTACTGAGCAGACGCCGCATTGATCTGGGTATACAGTCTTCGCCAAACCCGTCACATGATGCAGCTGATTCATATGAAATGCTGAATCGTCAAATCGTCTGCTTCAAAAGTTTGTATTACGCTTACAGAATAACTAATACGCTTGTAGCATTTTGATTACTGCGCCAAACTGGACTACATTTTGTGCGGACTCATATTTCTA
This sequence comes from Lucinisca nassula, assembly GCA_963580285.1. Taxonomy (NCBI): domain Eukaryota; kingdom Metazoa; phylum Mollusca; class Bivalvia; order Lucinida; family Lucinidae; genus Lucinisca; species Lucinisca nassula. The sequence goes on from OY757020.1 coordinate 139,269,501, forward strand.
TGGCGGTCAAAGCCGGAAGAAAGCCTGAATAACTTTAAACGTGCAGCACAGCAAGAATAGACAGATGGAATCTGTCATTAAAAATCATACGCACGACCTATTTTGAACAGTACATTTTTTACGTAATTTCCGAGGTCAGTGCACAAGAACGATACATCACACTTGTCACAAATGCAATTCTGATGATCCACATTTTCTAGAAGTGTCTCGTATTAGAGAAAAGATGGGTTTACGGTGTATTTTATATTTTCTTATTTTTTGACCCAAAACATACGCTATTTGCTTGGCCCCCGCCCATAGGGGCTTGAAGAAATATATGGGCTGCATGATGCTTCCACGCAGAGCTGAATCCGGCCCGCACACTAGTACTGGTGCACCGCATAGAGGATCTAAGCCTGTCCAGGAACCGCGGTGCGAGGCGAACCGTCCATGCTTATAATCCCTATTGGTTTCATTAGGCGACATGGCTTGAGATGTCATTTCATCTCAACGTCGGGTAAAAGTCCCACAAAATTGGAAGCAACGACTCCAAAATGACCTTTACAGTGTTGACGGGGACGTTTAACCTCAAATCAAACAAACACTAAGTGCTACAAGACATAGAATGAACGGCGATAGTGATGGTATCAGTGTATTCACCATATTTGCATTATTTGCTGGCTCCCAGCTGGCACATTGTCAATATTTGAAAAACAGGTAACCAGACCCCCCTGACTTTTCAAGGTCAGGGGGGTCTGGTACCCTGTTTTTCCAACATTGATAACCTTCAGACTAGGAACCAGCAGATAATGCAAATAAGGTGAATAGTCACACTCTGTGATTCAAACTAATGTTATATGTTAAACTAATGTTAATATTATGCAGATTGTCGGGAAAATACTATTAGAGCCTTACCGCTCTCTCTCTCTCTCTCTCTCTCTCTCTCTCTCTCTCTCTCTCTCTCTCTCTCTCTCTCTCTCTCTCTCTCTCTCTCTCTCTCTCTCTCTCTCTCGTTTTCCTCCCTCCCTTTCGTCTCTATATCTCTCTGAGTCTATTTACAGATCTCTCTCTCTCTCTCTCTCTACATGTTTCCATCTCTCTCTCTCTCTCTCTCTCTCTCTCTCTCTCTCTCTCTCTCTCTAGTTTTCCTCCCTCCCTCTCCTCTCTCTATATCTCTCTAAGTCTATTTACAGATCTCTCTCTCTCTCTCTCTCTCTCTCTCTCTCTCTCTCTCTCTCTCTCTCTCTCTCTCTCTCTCTCTCTCTCTACATGTTTCCTTTTCTCTCTCCTAACAGGTTTTTCTCCCCCTCTTGCTCGCTCTCTGTCTCTCTCAGTCTCTCTCTCTCTCTCTCGTTGAAGGAACCTTTTACAAAAAAAAGATTGTGCTTTGGTCATTAAAGTTGCCTTCTATGTCAAAAAGGTCGTGTAGACACGTACTCAATATCACAACGTTTTGGGCCAGTAATAACCTTGTACTTTAAAAGCATTGTTCGTCATGGTTATTTGACCACCCAGTTTTGTTGAACTTTGGTAACTTTTACACAAACGAATAAACGTCATTGCTTGACTTTAGCTCGCTTAAAATGGCTCACAAATTTGAGGGCAGGAGAATTCTTGTGACAGGTGCAAGTCGTGGGATTGGACGTGGAATTGCCATTAGTTTGGCGAAATCTGGAGCAAAAGTTTATGCTCTTAGTAAAACTAAAGAAAACTTAGAAAATCTCATTAAAGAGGCACCTAGCATTGTATCCGTACAACAGGACTTGAACAACTGGGAAGAAACGAGAGATGCGGTAGAAAATCTCGGTGAAATTGATGGTCTGGTCAACTGCGCTGCTATTCTTCCACCACAGCAAGAGGTTCTAGAAACATCTAAGGACAATGTAGACTTGGTGTTAGATGTTAATCTTAAAGCACCAATTAATATTATGCAGATTGTCGGGAAAAAGATGGTTGCCGCTGGTAATGGAGGATCAATTGTCAACATTTCTAGTATCGGTGGCGATATGGCTATCGCTGGACTTATGCCATATTGTGTTGCTAAGGCGGGATTGAATATGGCTACGAAAGCGTTCGCGTTGGAATTGGCGCCACATAAAATCAGAGTGAATTCCCTGAGCATTGCTATGGTGAATACAGAGATGTTAGAAGTTATTCCAAAGGAACATCTCGAGCACGTTGTCAGTAAAATGCCAACTGGCCGCACGATTGAAATTGAAGAAGTTGTGGATTGTGTGAGATTTCTGTTAAGCGACAAATCGAAACAATTCACTGGAACTACGATTACAATGGACGGTGGGCATACGTGTTACGTACCCGTCTAGGGTGGAACTACGATTACAATGAACGGTGGGCATACGTGTTACGTACCCGTCTAGGGTGGAACTACGATTACAATGGACGGTGGGCATACGTGTTACGTACCCGTCTAGGCCAGTAATTCATAACATTGGATTGGAAAAAAATCAGGTAATGTTCGGTGTTCTTGCTTTTGTCTAAGAATGACATTTTCGGGATAAATTTGGTGGCATATATGTCTTACCTCTCCTTCAAACATAGATTTTGGTCCTCATGAGAACCGCCTCCGCGGTCTTGCGCCTTATGTCTTACGCCTCCGCGGTTCTCACGTGTACTCACAATCTATGGTTTACTTCACGAATTATGAAAAGAGTGTATTTCGGTGTAAACCCCATTGGTCTCTAAATAAAGTCGGGTAACCACGTTATAAGTTATACGGACGTGTTGGCGTTGTGTCAGTGTTACAATTTATGCGATCAGGTACGTACATATACAGTAAAATTCCTATATTAAGACCACCTTTGGGACTGTTCAAAAGTGGTCTTTAAGACCACTTTTGAACAGTCCAAAGGTGGTCGCTAACTAAGACACAATGGGTGAAGAAAACAGAAAGAAAGAATAACAAAAAAACTTCACGATAAACGTTTAAAAGCAGATATAGACTTAACTTTAGATGGCCTTAATAACGGAATATACTGTATGTCTAGGTCGGCCTCGGTAGCTCAGTCGGATGCGCGTCTGACTGGTGATCAGCAGGACGCGGGCTCGATACCAGCCGGGATAGGCAACATTCTTTCGTGGCGATTGATTATGAAATTTTCTCTATCGTCAATCTCTTACGCTGATTCAAGAAGGGCAGTTGTCAGTTACTGGCAAAAAGAATGTGCACTGTACTGGTTATCCGCTAACGTATAAGCCTGTCCAGGAAATGTGTGGAAAGGTAAACTGACCGGCTCAATAATGACCTAAATAGTGTTGAACTCCAAAATAAACAAACAAAACTGTATGTGTCTAGACTTATGGGGCGCCGTTTTACTATTTAATCCGTATTTATAATATTGTAACGGCGTCTGGCTATTCTCTGTTACTTTCTATCTTTTTGCAACTAGATACATCGATGTTCTGTCTGAATGACAGAGGCCGGTTCGAATGTGTGCCAACTTTGCCCGACATTTGTCATGTAAATATCTTTTGACATGCTGAATCCTCCGCTAAATTATGAGTGGAAAGCTGAATTGAACTAAGCTTACCGGTAACAGTTTGTTTACTTCAGTTTGCTAGCCATATTTTCCATTTATTCCTGTCAAAAACTTGATTTCTCAATGTTGCCGTTCGTAGACATTATATGGGTGTAAACCGTAAGTGCCGAAAGTTCCGAATGCTTCTTTTTGTTTTGCTGACGCATTTCAGCGCGTGCTTTGAAAAGGCTGGTTACCGCTTTCTCTGTTCCAGAACATGCAACCGTTGGAATTCCTGGAGACCTGCGTCACCTGCGCTCCAGACTATAAAAGGGAGCGCAGGCGCAGAATCTCTGTTGTTGTCGATGATAGCAACCGACTGGTAGGCTTCGCCTAAATCAGAACGACTGGAACAGAGATCGCCCAGATTGGAGATAAGATCGCCCAGATTGGAGAAAGCTCGCATAGATTGGGGTTGACTGACTATCTGAGCCTAGATCGTGGCACAATGCCTTTAATCAAGGGAATGAAAGGCCCAGAACAGGTCTCATAATCTATCTGTTTACAAAAACTTACCCCTCCTCTCTAGTATCTGTACGGTCGCCTATACAGGCGAAGACCTATTCTCTCTCGTTATTTCTTATTTAGGCAAAGTTGGCACAGGTTTAATTATTCTATATTCTCATTGTTATATTGTTCTTATAAATTCACAATATTGAATTAATAAGAGTTTATTAATAGTTTACCAGAAAGCTAAAAGGTCCGCATATTTACGTACGTCGCCCACATTGAGGCAGATTCACGTCGCCTATATTGAGGCAGATGTGAAACACCTTCATTGGGGCAGGTACACTCCACACACGTTGAGACATACACACCACACACATTACGGCCTACACTCCACACACATTAAGACAGGCACACCTCGCATACTAGTACGTTGAGGCAGATTCGTCGCCTATATTGAGGCAATTCATATTACACACACTGACCCTGCATTGGGGCAAACACACGTCGCCTATATTAAGGCAGATGCAACTCACATTCAGTGGGGCACCTACACACTACACGCATTGAGACAGAATCACCTCCCATATATTGAGGCAGATTCGTCGCCTATATTGAGACAATTCATATTACACACACTGACCCTGCATTGGGGCAAACACACGTCGCCTATATTGAGGCGGATGCAACTCACCATCAGTGGGGCACCTACACACTGCACACATTGAGACAGAATCACCTCCTATGTATTGAGGCAAATACATATTGCATACACTGACTCTACATTGGGGCCCACATCGCCTATATTGAGGCAAACACACATCGCCTATATTGAGGCAAATGCAAGTCACCTACATTGAGGCAAATCCGCGTTACACATACTAAGGCAGATTCAGGTCGCCTATATTGTGGCATAGCCTATGTTGGGGCAGATGCGAGTCACCTATTTTAAGGCAGGTACACGTCGCATGTATTAATGCAGATATATATGAATGGCGATCATGCTTGATAGTACATGCTGACAGCATGTGTAAGGTATCTGCTTGAATACATGTGTGTTACATGCAGCCTGGTTGATGTTAACTTGCCACAATATCGGCGATTTGTCAAATAGTAAGGAGCATTGTAGTAAATAGTTTACCAAGGTTATATCAAATTATGCATCAGGTAAACTTAACTGAAATCATACTTAATAACTAGGGTTTTCATATTATAGGTATCCATTTATATATAAGTGTTGAGGTATTGTTAAGCATAACTGGTATAATAGTTGTTCAAGATCCATTATAGGTGCAACTGCAACTTCCAGTTTTCAGCATAAATAAGGGCATACACTTACTCATTCACCTGTATTGCTACTGTTGTAACTTGACTTACAAGTCCGAGATATATATCTGCACAACTTGGGTTAAGAAGTGATAATATAATTTATTGTAGACCGAGATAACCACCACCACCTCATAACGTCATATTTCCAAGTATAACTACAACTGCAGTTAATGGAGTTTTGCTTGCATAATGAGTAGAATCTGCCTTATACTTGTCTTTTGTTAAACCAATAGCAGTATTTGAAATATATATCATAAAATATTTGCCTACAATAGAGTTAATTTAATAAATCATAAATATTTCAGAACATTGTTCTTCGTCTGTTCTCTTCCAGGTAGTTTTGAGCACGGCCCAGGTCGAACTCACACAATCCCATTGTAATCGTGTCACCTCCTCCTGGCCATTCAAAATATTTCACTTATACGCTCGACGAGGTGGCGCCGTTGCAATATCCATAATTATTTATGAATATCAATAATTCGAATAATGGATATCCATAATTCGAATTATGGATATCCATTATTATTTATGGATATCCATAATTATTTATGGATATCCATAATTCGAATTATGGATATCCATAAATCAAATTATGGATATCCATAAATCGAATAATGGATATCCATAAATCGATTTATGGATATCATTAATAATGACTACTCCATTTGCAAAAAAAAAATAAACTCGACTTATCCCGTCAGGATTCCGATTTAGGTGTGTAATAAAAGCCGGGATGGAGGTGGAGGTAATGTAGGGTAGGCTTTGTGCTGGCCTATGGTGTGGGAGAGATATGTTTTGTTTTGTTGTTTTGAGGTTTAACATCCCCTTCAATACTATTTCATTTTGGAGACGTTGCTTCCAATTATTTTGGGCAATAAGCCTTCATTGAGATGAAATGATATCTCAATCGCTGTCGCCCATTGACTCGTACGACTTCGTTTGGACAGGCTTAATACCTTCTAAACGGTTTACCAGTACTCTCAACTCATACAGCCAAATCTTTGTTTGTTTGTTTGTGTTGGGGTTTAACGGCCCAGACAACACTATTTTAGGTCATTTTTGAGCCGGTCAGATTACCTATCTACACTTTTCCTGGGCAGGCCTATACGTCAGCGGTTAACCAGTACAGTGCACATTCTTTCGCCAGAAACTGACAACTGTCCGTCTTGAATCAGCGGAAGGGAGAAAATGACCGTAGAAAATATTTCATGATCAATCTCCACGAATGAAAGTTGCCGAACCCGGCAGGAATCGAACCCGCTTTCTCCTGATCACTAGTCATACGCGCATCCGACTGAGCTACCGAGGCCGGCGCAGCCAAATCTATTTCTCAAAGCCTCAATGGGCGGGGGCCAGGAGATATATCTGAATCTGCCTGGTACACCGACTTTCAGTGTCCTTAGGTGCGCAGTCCTCATAGAGGTGATTTCAGAGGGACCGGATGCGTTGGTCGGAATTTCCAGGTCTTACGACTGTTTCCGATATTGAACTGCACACATGGCGGGCGCTCAGCGTATGGCGTCCGTTGCGTTGGAAGCCTTACGGACTGAAAGGGCTGCATGGCAGAGAGGTCCCTTTGACTGGCCATCATCTTCCAACGATGATGAAGACCTTGAAGATTTTGAATATTTTTACAATAAACCGTAACGTATCATAGGGAGAAATCATTAAACCAAATGCTTTGGCGGTGATTTTAGGATATCCTTAATTCGAATTATGGATATCCATAAATCGATCTCACTTATGGATATCCATAAATCGAATTATGGATGTCCATAATTCGAATTATGGATACCCATAAATCAGAGTAATAATGGATATCCATAAATCGAATTATGGATATCCATAATTCGAATTATGGATATAAATTGTAAAACGGCGCCCCATAAGTAATAACCTTATACTTTAAAATTACTGTTCGTTATGGTTGTTTTACCACGCAAATTTGAACGTTGACAACTTTGACACGAACGAATAAACGCCATTGCTTACACTTATAGTCTTCACTTTATCCCACTTAAAATGGATCACAAATTTGAGGGCAGGAGAATACTTGTGACAGGGGCAGGTCGTGGGATTGGACGTGGAACAGCCGTTAGTTTGGCGAAATCTGGAGCAAAATTTTATGCTCTGAGTAAAACAAAAGAGAACTTAAACAAGAAATATCTTTAAAAAAGATATGCGGCGTAGATTTAATTGGAAGGTTGTTTAGAAACCAGTGCTTCAGCTGAAGTGCACGACCCGCCGGATGCTTTTAGCTTTATGAGTGTCACCCTATATGGGTATGGCGGCCATTTTGGTCATGTGACCTGGACCTAAAACGGTTCCCCCAATAAATGCGCCTTATCGTAAGGAGCAAAAATATATCTAATACTTTAGTACTGTATTCTGAATCGTTTGCAGGATAAAATGAATTCTCACTTTTCCAATACAAAAGCATATGCGTCAAAGTTTGACCTAGGCACAAAGAAGGTCAAGGTCAACCCAGGGTCACCATTTTAGCAATTTATGATGGGCCTACGCCCCAGCTGTTATTTATCAAGTTTCGTGGAAATCTGCCAAGTGGTTCTGGAGAAGACTATTTTGAAGGGTTTTTACCATATATGGCTTGGCGGCCATTTTGGTCATGTGACCTGGACCCCATGAGCAAATTTTGGTTTCCTCCATCCCATAGAGGCTCCATATGAAATTTGACCTTAATCGGCCCAACGGTTTCCGAGGAGAAGCAGTTCGAAAATGTTCACATTTTTCGCCTCGGCGAGGCTATACTAAATGGAATGTAATATTTCGCAAGTTCATTGGTTAGACCTCATTGATACTATCAGTATGCCAAAAATTGTTTAAATATTCCAAGCGGTTAAGTCACTATCACTAATTTTCACAAACGGGTTACGGACGGACAGACAGACAGACCATATATGGCTTGGCGGCCATTTGGGTCATGTGACCTGGACCCCATGAGCAAATTTTGTTTTTTTCCCATCCCATAGAGGCTCCATATGAAATTTGACTTCAATCGGCCCAACGGTTTCCGAGGAGAAGCAGTTCGAAAATTTTCACATTTTTCGCCTCGGCGAGGCTATACTAAATGGAATGTAATATTTCGTAAGTTCATTGGTTAGATCTCATTGATATCCATCAGTATGCCAAAAAATGTTTAAATATTCCAAGCGGTTAAGTCACTATCACCAATTTTCACAAACGGGTTACGGACGGACAGACAGACTGACAGAATGACACGGTGATTTTAGGGCACTCTTAGAAAATCAACCGACTTCAGTCGGTCGCTTTTTCTGCGGGTCGTGCAATATGCGCTACAATAGTGACAGCAACAATTGTCTAGCTATGAACTGGTTTACTGTATTCAAACAATTCAGATGTCACGCGAGGAAAAATAGCTTTGCAGAGGGCGGTGTCCCGCCTGTTTGAGCTAAGGTCAATGTAAAAGGTCAAGGTTAAAAACATGACCTCATTTCAAGAGCATATGATCTCAAGTATATGCACAACAAATAAGAAAACGTTATCATTTACTGTTTTTGAACACAAATTCTAGGGTTAACATTTAGGGTTGTCGCTATGGTGAACGTAAACGCATAGGCGGACGAACAAACGGACGAGCAGACAAACGGACGGAAACTTGATCTTATGTGCACCTAATTAAAACTCAAATTACACTTATTCCTTTTCAGAATTTATATAACATTAATGATATTCGAAAATGTCCATTTTGTGTTAAAATGGAGGACATAAAGTATGCTGAAGACAAATGATACACTGCAACTTTTATTTAGCATATATTGTAAATTAAACATCTGTCAATTTGTAATGCGATTATTACATGTTTTTGTTATGCTATATCTCTTTATTGGTTTCACTGGGCAACAGGGCTTGGGGTGTCATTTCATCTCAATGTCGGGTAAAAGTCCCACAAACTTGGAAGCAACGTCTCCAAAATGACCTACACAGTGTTGATGGGGACGTTAAACCTCAAAACAAACAAACAATTCCTTTCGCAGAAAATTCTTCCTTTCGCGAAAGGAACCTTCCTTTCGCGAAATGGTTCCTTTCGCTATATAGACCAACCACGTGAAATTAGGTCAAAATAGCTATTCACCGCAGCAGTTACAGAATTCACTAGAAACACAATTATACATATGACATATGGTCATCAAAGGACAAGACGGTGAGCAAGCCGAAACTGTATATATTTTTCATTCATGTCTCACATAAAAAACGAAACATTTCCTAGGTTAAATTTACAACTTCAGTAAACTGTCGTATTTTTGAGTAGATTTATTTATGCAAATCATTGACCAATGAAATGGTCATCTCCTTGGACATGTGGTTTTATTGACCAATGGAATAACGAAAAATGTAGGACAAAAGCAAAACCATAACGGCTACGCCGTAAAAATCTCATTAAAGAGGCACCAACCATTGTATCCGTACAGCAGGACTTGAACAATTGGGAAGAAACGAGAGATGCTGTTGAAAATCTCGGTGAAATTGATGGTCTGGTCAACTGCGCTGCCGTTGTTCTTCCACACCAAGAGGTTTTAGAGGTCCCAAAGGACAAAGTAGACTTTGTGCTGGATGTTAATCTTACAGCGCCAATTAATATTATGCAGATTGTCGGGAAAAAGATGGCTGCCGCTGGTAATGGTGGATCAATTGTTAACATTTCTAGTGTTGGTGGCGATGTGGCCATCGCTGGACTTATGCCATATTGTGTTGCCAAGGCGGGATTGAACATGGCTACGAAAGTATTCGCACTGGAACTAGGGCCGCATAATATCAGAATCAATTCACTGAATCTTACCATGGTGAATACGGAGTTGATACTATAAGAATCTTATATGGGTGTGAGGGGTGGATTGAAAAATCCGTCCCGAGGGACACTGTACGGCATCACGAGGCTTGCCGAGTGATGCCGGACAGTGATCCCGAGGGACGGATTTTTCTATCCACCCCTCACACCCATATTGGATTCTTTTTCTTGCATACCTTCCATTTCTATCGCGAATTTTTAATGCTGATGTCACTTCGGTTACCGACGTCCGCCATTTTGTGATGACACAACAGGAATGTTTAGTGACGTCACGCATGACGACGCCGCGCATGACGACGCCGCGCATGAGGTTGTAATCAACCAGTGCATTTATCAAACACGCGATTATATTCGATTTGGGGTCGGAACACCAGGGTCAGAACATAAATTTCTATCCCAGGGTAAAATCACGGATTTCCTTGTCTGGTGTGCAAAAAAATTAATAACTAAGGAAAATGTCGAACATTTTGTTAGTAATATTCCAACTGGCCGCATGATCGAAATTCATTAAGTTGTAGATTGTGTTAGATTTCTTCTAAGCGACAAATCCAAACAAATCACAGGATCTACGATTACAATGGACGGAGGGCATACATGTTACGTACCCGTCTAGGGTAGTGATACATAACATTGGATTAGAAAAAAAATTCATGTGATGTACTGTTTTCATGCTTGCGTCTAAAAAGGACATTTTCGAAATAAATTTGGTGATATACATGTATATGTCTTACTTCTGCTCCAAATATAGATTTGGGTCCACATGGGAACCGCCGCCTCCGCGGTTCTTACGAGTATTCACAATCTATGGTTTAGGTCACGAATAATGAAAATAGTGTGTTTCCCTGTAAACCCCATTTGACTCAAAATAAAGTCAGGAAACCACGTTATAAACTACGTGGACGTGTTAACGTTGTGTCAATGTTATACTTCTGTCTAATATAATCCAAGTGAGAAAATGCTCTGAGTATTTTGACCAGACAAGACATAAATTAATGACAGAATGTTTTGCTTATTTGAATTGAGGTTTTAAGTCCCTGTAAACACTATGTAGGTTATTTCAGAGGCATTGCTTCTGGTTTTGTGGGACGTCAAAGTTTACCCGACATTGAGATGAAATGACAATTCAATCCCTACCGCCCAAAGAAATCGCTAGAGTTCATAACTAGGCGCGGTCCTACTCGCATCAATTTGCCTGGACAGGCTTAATTGGCCTACACTATCTAGCCTGGACCATAAATGCTTTTACACATTATACTTTTCAGTTCTGTGGTGTATTCTTTGCTTCCAAAGAATAACCTTAAAGAACATATTTTCCTGCACACCAGACAAGGAAATCCGTGATTTTACCTTGGGATAGAACTTTATGTTCTGACCCTGGTATTCCGACCCAAAATCGAATATAATCGCGTGTTTGATAAATGCACTGGTTGATTACGACCTCGTATGCGCCAGTAGGGTAAAACGGGGGGGGGGGGCAATCTAGTCCTCAGGACTAGATTCCATCCTCTGACGTCACATCCGTCGGCCATCTTGAATCACGTGACATCCGGTCGGCCATCTTGGATGACGTACATCCGACCGCCATCCGTCACGTCCTGTCAGCCATCTTGGATGACGTCATAACCCGCCCTTTGTATCGCGATCGAATTTATTGCATTGAAAAAAAAACGCGCCATTTTTTCGTGCGCTTTCGTGTGCTATACTGTCCATACACCTTCTAAGCGCAACTTCGGTCATTACCCCCTTTGGATCTGGGGTTTAAGTATCGGCGGTGGGCGGGTTGACCTTTTTTCGAGCCCTAGAGCAATACTGTATTAACTCCTATGGCTGCCGGATATCCTATAGCTGTGTTTATTGTTTTCGTGCTGGTTACCCTCACTACCTCCTCACTGCCACCTTACTACCTTCCCAACGCCTCCTCACCGCCTCTTACTGCGGTGAATTAGTTTGGGCTTGTTCGGCGTTGCCCTTATCGTCCCTTTAAAACATCTTCGACAGTCATTCAACACGCATACCCTGGTTACCCTCACTGCTTGCAGGTTACCGGCTTGCACTGGTAACCCTCATTGCTTCCTCATCGCCTCCTTACTTCCTCCTCAATGCCTCCTTACTACCTTCTCATCACCTCCTCATTACCTCCTCACTGCCTCCTCACTACCTCCTCACCGTATTCCACTACCTCCTCACGGCCTATTCAATACCTAATCATCGCTTCTTACTACAGAGAATTAGTTTGGGCTCGTTCGGTGTAGCCCTTATCGTCCCTTTAAAACATCTGTACCATTCATTCAACACGCATGCCCTGGTTACCCTCGCTGCCTCCAGGTTACCGGCTTGCACTGGTAACCCTCATTGCCTCCTCACCGCCTCTTCATTACATCGTCAGCGCCTCCTCCCTACCTCCTCACCGCCTCCTCATTACCTCCTCACTGCCTCCTCACTACCTCCTCGTCGCTTCTTACTACGGAGAATGAGTTTGGGCATGTTCGGTGTTGCCCTTTGAAACCTCTTCAACATTCATTCAACACGCATGCCCTGGTTACCCTCACTGCCTCCAGGTTACTGGCTTGCACTGGTAACCCTCATTGCCTCCTCACCGCCTCCTTACTTCCTCCTCAATGCCTACTCACCGCTTCCTCATTACCTCCTTACCACATCCTCACTACCTCTTCAATGCCTCCTCACTACCTCATCGATGCCTCCTCATCGCTTCTTACTACGGAGAACGAGTTTGGCATGTTTGGTGTTGCCCTTATCGTCTTCGTCTCTTTAAAACATTTTCAACAACCACTCAACACGCATGCGCTGGTTACTCTCACTGCCTCCAGGTTACTGGCTTGCGAGGGTTACCCTCACTGCCTCAACACCTCCTCTTGGCCTCCTCACAGCCTCCTCACTACCTCCTCACCCCCTCATTCATTCCTCCTCATTACCTCATCGCTTCAAGTGCACTTGGGAGAACCAGTTTGGGCATGTTCGGTGTTGCCATTTTCGTCTCCTTAAAACATTAGCACTCAACACGCTGGCGCTGGTTACCATCACTACCTCTGGGTTACCTGTCACTATCTCCTCACCACCTCCTCGCCGCCTCCTTAATACCTTCCTATGCCTCATGCATTCTAGAGCACTGTGGGAAACGAATTTTGGTTTGTTTAGATTTCACAACGAGAAGTATTGCATCATTCCAATATCGATTGATAGCTGTCGGAAACTCCATGATTATTACGACTGACCTTGATCGACCCCGACTGGTTCTGACCGATTTCCAAAATTCCCTCAGTTTTCTGATCCATACTAGCCCCCGTTACCGTCAGATGTCATGACTTTATTTGTGCCTATTGTTTTAGCATGCTTGTGCCGGTTACAGTCACTGCCTTCTGGGTACCCTCACCCGAGCCTCACTACCTCCTCACCGCCTCCTCACTACCTCCTCTTCACTATCTCCTCTTAGCGTCTTTAGTCATTCCACCCCCGCATCCTTCTTTTCCCATATGTGCTGGGTGGGGGCTCAGTGTTTCTACCTAGTCATAATGGTTGAGAACAGCCTCGACCCGGTTTGTGCAGGATTCATCCGGATTTTTATACAATTTAGTTATGTATCTTCCTCATCCTCCTCATTGATGCGAAAATCTCCGAAGCGGCCACATCGAGTAGCATTTCAGGACAAATTAATATATTTTCTTTTTGACACAAAAATAACAAAAACGTATCATGTATGCTTGCCAAATTTGTTCCAAACAGTTCAAAAGGGGAGACAACATGCGTCGACACGTTAAAACTGTTCACGGGGACTTTAAAGATGATGACACGATAGATGATAGTGAGAGTCGAGAAACCTTAGAAGAGGAAGAAGGCGACGATAAAAATGGTGGCGATGACACGAGTTGACAGGATTACACGGATGAGGAGGAGGAAATGGGGGAGGCAGAGGAGGGGGAGGAGGCAATAGAAGACAATAAAGAAGCAGATTCAGATGACTCTTGGCGTTTATTGATTGAGGAGGTGTTTGAGCGTTGTCAGTCAGAGTTTAATGAAAGAGTCGCCAAGTACATGCTGGACAAAGGGAAAGACCAAGAGGCAGCTAGGAAGAAAGTGTATGATATTATGTTACCCACGTACAGAAAAGTGCTGGCGAACGTTTTTGTCAACGCAATGTTGTGGTTTGAAGCCATACAAAAAGATCGTACTTACCTTACTGTTAAAATAAGGTATCCGATTTGAAACTTTACGACGATTACGACACCGAGGAAGCTTAGAAATCTGCCGTCAACAAACGAAAATTTTGTTTGACAGAATCTTAAAAGAATACGACCCGCCAGAAGTATCAGATACCAGGGATTATGATAGAAAATCCGAAAAACAAGGAAAAACAGCGGAAAATAACAATTCACAGGAAGGTAGAGGAAGCGACAGATTAAAAGTCAACTTAGTGAGTCCATCGGAAGCCATCGCATTGAGAGCTAAGGAGGAGTTATTACGCGAAGGCAGTAAACGTGGAATCGATGCGATGGTTTTACGCCGGAAGACACATTGTCAAATATGTACATGTACTACGTTTTTTCCTACTTTTGGAAAATCGAATAAAGAAAAAAGCAATGTTTCGTATTATTTGATATTTCTTTCCGATATCCGGTCAACAGTCTATGTTCGTCCTTGACTCCTTAATTTCTTCTTGAACAGTCATTTTGTGTTATTTTAAATTTTTTAAACATTTGATATATGTGCAGTTATTGAACAGAAATGCCAGTGCCCAAGTGACAGAATATCGTCTGCTCAATACTTTCACTTTTGTATTAAAAGGCGCCTACACACATTTTATAATAATTCACAATTTTACAAGGTCATATAATTTACTACACCTTTGTACTTGGCTAACTTATCAATGAAAAAAAGTATAATAGGGTGGGACATTTCAATGTGAAATCAGAAACTATTGTATCGTGTAATTGATGTGTTAAGGAGGCAAAGGACAACAAGCCCAAACTCGTTCCCCGCGTCTGTTCTAGAGGCGATGATGTTAAAACTATAAACACGGCTATAGCGTATCCGGCAGTCATAGGAGTTAATACAGTATTGCTCTAGGGCTCGAAAAAAGGTCACCCCCCCCCTCCCACCGCCGATACTAAGACCCCAGACAGGGGATCCGAAGGGGTAATGACCGAAGTTGCGCTTAGAAGGTGCATGGACAATATAGCACACGAAAGCGCGCGAAAAAAACGGCTTTTTTTCAATGCTATAAATTCGACCGCGATACAAATGGCGCGTTATGACGTCATCCAAGATGGCTGACAGTACGCGACGACGGTTCAAGATGGCGGTCGGATGTACGTCATCCAAGATGGCCGACCGGATGTCACGTGATTCAAGATGGCCGCCGGATGTGACGTCAGAGGGAGGACTAGATTGCCCCCCCCCCCGTTTTACCCTACTTGCGCCGCCGTTAAGGTTGACGTCACAGCAAAGTCACTAAACATTCCTGCAGTGTCAACACTATATGGCGGACGTTGGTAACCGAAGTGACTGCAGCATTAAAAGCCGCTTTAAGAAATAGAAGGTATACAAGAAAAAGAATCCAATATGGGTGTGAGGGGTGGATAGAAAAATCCGTCCCTCGGGATCACTGTCCGGCATCACTCGGCAAGCCTCGTGATGCCGGACAGTGACCCTCGGGACGGATTTTTCCATCCACACCTCACACCCATATAAGATTCTTATAAGATTTTCTTAGCGGTTAACCAGTAACCATGCTCCGTCGGAATCAACTCTGAGCAGAAACACCATGCAGCTCAATCTATTTCTCCAAGCCCAGATGGGCGGGGGCAGTGAATGATATAATGTATAAGTGGACCAGTTCACGAGTCGTCTCCTCAGAAAAACATTACGAAAACACGCCTATATAAGTTTGATCCCCTTGAACTCCACCATCGGATTCAGCTCTCAGCAGACGCACCATGCAGCTCAATCAATTAAGAAAACGAATAACGGAGCATGCCTCCCTCTCCTTGGTGAACCTCTGTCTAGGGTTTCGAATGAAATATAATGTTCTCAAGTGCATATCAGTTTATATAGCAAGTATTTTTTTGCCGGCCTCGGTAGCTCAGTCGGATGATCGTCTGACTGGTGATCAGGAGGACGCGGGATCAATACCTGCCGGGGTGGGCAACATTCTCTCGTGGAGATTGATCATGAAATCTACGGTCATTCTCTCCTTTCCGCTGATGCAAGAAGGGAAGTTGTCAGTTTCTGGCGAACGAATGTGCACTGTACTGGTTAAGAACAATGAACATATTCTAAAGACACGAAGTGGACCAGACTACGCAGTTTCGGCTACTAAAGCCTCATCAGTAACCCTGTCAAGAATTGGTGACGAAAACCAATGGTAAACTGTGCTGAAATTTCGTTAAAAGTTTCAAAGGGACAGTTAAAAGACTGTGATGTATATCAAAATATAAGTCCAAAATAAACAGAAACAGTGGTTTAGTTACCTAAGTCTAAGCTTGCCAAGGAAAAGTGTGGATAGGTAAACTGACCGGCTCAAAAATGACCTAAATAGTGTTGACTGGGCCGTTAAACTCCAAAACAAACAAACAGTAATGTATCATTGTACCTGACAATCATCGTCAAATGGACTTTGTCTTTGGTCTCATTTCTTTGTTTTTCAAATTGCTCCAAATATTCGACTGTCACAGAGACAAGCGACTTGCTAGAGAAGTTCGCGGGCGGTCAGGTCTAAAACTCTCCCATAAGTATTAAAAGCAAGAAAATTCAGATTTTCTTAACATAGTTTAGCCATCTCATTCGTTTTAAACTATACTTATATGCTAGAAAAATGAGAGTTACAACATTTTGTCTTTATTTGAGCTCAGGATATAGATTATAGGGTAAGAGGGCTGACTCTTAATCATTCGGTCTCTCAACGCTGTGGTTCGAGCCTGGCTAGGGTCACAAGTAAGATGCCAAGTTCTGTAACGGAAGGTAAGACGCTGTTTCCCAGGATACCGGTTTTCGCCCACCTATGCTTAACGACCGGCTCGAAATCAGTAAAATAAGCTTGAGGGGGCCTTAAAACCATGGCAATATCATTGCATGGTTAGATTATGGGTATGCATTAGAAAGGCCTCGATGAGGCGGTTCTAACGAGCACCAACAATCTAATCTAAGACAAAACAAACTAAATATCATTTATCAACTGAGAAATGTCATCTCTAGAATCGAGTTAATTTGGTCATACATGGATCGAAATGGTACCGTGTGTGCGACCGTCCGTCTCAAATCTTATGTATGTAGCCGCAACTGCTACTTCGCCCTTGGGTCGGGTTAACATGCCTTGTATCGGGTCGGGTATGTCATGTGGGTCCACTAAATGTTGTGGAATGTATCAAGTAAACAAGTCCTCATTTTACACAGACAAAAACTGGGGTCTACATGGGTATACCTCATTTGTTTTCTTATTTATGCTCCAAGCATTGGTTGTGGGTACTCATTTGAATGGACTCAACGAGGCTGTTCTAACGCGCAACTACAACCTTTGTATGTTAATATAATTTGTGTGAATTCGGGTTTAACGTCGCTTTCAACAATTTTTCAGTCATATCGTGATGGTGTCTGGTTGCGAAAGGGAGCTCAATGCTCACTTTTATAGTGCTGCCTCACTGAAGTATCATGTCCCAGACACATTACATGATACCACACCCAGTCACATTATCCTGACACTGGGTAGACAAGTCCTAGCTCTACCCCGTAAATCTGAGTGCCAAGCGAGGAGCAGCTAGTACCATTTTTAACGACTTTGGTATTGTGCGGCCCGGGATCGAACCCGTGACTGGGATCGAACCCGTGACTCTACCAACTGAGCTATCGGGGCCGGTGTATGTTAAAGGTTTATAAATGTTAAAATTGGCGTACAATGTCGGAAGGCCGCGGTGGTGTAATGGTTAGCACGTCTGCCCGGAATGCAGGAGATCCGTGGTTCGAGTCCCGGTTGCGGTGCGACCGACTTTTGTGCGCTAATTCATTTGTCTATTTAATTGCCTGTATCGTGCTTTACTTTGATTTTCATATATATATATAAATTTACATTTAGTTCGTATGCACTATGTCCAACGAAATTATGAAGGTGTTCAATTACCGTTCATCTCCCGAGCTCTTTGTAAAGAACTGGGTCACCTGAACAATTAACTCTGTGTCATTGACCCCATTTTCATTTGAAGACAGGGATATAATGATGAAGCTATCTGATAATTATATTTATATGTCTTTACTTCTACACTTAATATTTCTAAAAACAAAACCAGCACCTCTTTCTTGATACTCATCAATCCATGCTTCAAATTTATCTTTTAGTTTATTATAAAATTCATCTACATTATTATTTGATTGAATAACTTCAACAGGATGAGAGTAATGACTTTCTATTATATCAAATGATAATGGGGTATTAAATTCAGAAGTAATTATTATCTTCACTTTAATGGGATATGATTGTATTATAATTTCATCTTTTAATCTATAGACACATCCAAACACTACGTCATCACTCAATAATACTATTTGCCGTAACTGACCGGTGGTTGGCAGAAAACGTCTTTCGCCGTTTATCGCCATTGTAAATGCGATGTTATTTTCTCTAAACTTGTATTTTGTTTGGAATCGAAATGACAAGTAGAAGTAAAACAAAGATCAGGAATTGATACAATTAACTTACTCCATCCATAAAAGACACCAAAGGGAAAGAAATACAAACATTAAGCGACCAAACCATAATGGAAACCTAAACAAAGGAAGGCCATATGGACAGTTACTTTCCCACAAAATGGCCATATGGCCATCCAAAATTAAAAGACACAAGTGATACACACAGTAAGTAACAAACAACAACATAAATAAATCGCCACAGAAGAGCCGCCTTGGAACGGTCAGTGGAAGATTTCCACTGGGGGGGGCTTAAATCGATTTAACGTGGCCACAATCCTCGCCCTTACTTCCGTCGCGATTTAGACAAATAATTTGTTCAGTCCGCATGAAGGCCTCCTAACTCATCAGTGCAACATCTCCGTAAACACAGAAATCAAAGAACCACAGAGGTGAGACAACGGTGAGGACTCGACAGCAAGAAACCACTGAAATGCTGGAGCAAAAGAAAACCAACAGTTAGACTCCGATGAGCCCGACCAGAGACAGAGCATCAGGCACCAACCAACATTATCTCTTTAATTTTCAATAAGCCTTTACGTTGGAGCCGTCATAGAATCTGAGGCCTGACCCACCGGCGTGCAATTAAAGAGGGAAGCAAAGTTGCCAACCGTGATTGGGTTAACTACCATGCATGCAGTCTGTCGTATAATATCCATGTTGTACCCAATCTTTTTATATCGAAGAATGATTTTACGAAATTGGGTGCTGAAATCATTGCGGTTATATATTTTTCTGAATTTATATACTAAGTCACCATAAAATTCGGGTTCCGATAGACCTTGTTGCAGAAGAGATTTAAGTCCAATATTGAATTTTGAAATTAAATCAGAATGGCGTCTATAAAATTTTGAAAAGGCTTTGCGTAGTTTATGGTACCGATAACCCTGATTAAGGAGTTTAGCCGTCAATAATTTATTACGAGTGTTGAAGTCAGTTACATGACTACACACTCTAGCAAATCGAATTAATTGCGAAATATAAACGCCATAGGATGGCGCACGAGGAACATCACCATCCAAAAAAGGAAAATTTACAATCTCAAAATCAAAGTCATCGCGTTTATCATAAATTTTGCACGAAACAAATCCATCTACAATAGATAGATGTAAATCCAAAAACGGGGCCTCGGTATCAGAAGAATTTGCTTTATTTAACTGAAGTTCTAGGGGGTAAATCTGACTGATCAAACCATCAAAATAGGTATTATCAATATTTAATAAATCATCTAAATATCTAGAAGTAGAGCTAAAAGCTTCAATAATTTCAGATTGGTTATCAATGGAAAGCGACAAAATGAAGTCTCTTTCATAACAATACAAGAACAGATCAGCCACAAGAGGTGCGCAATTAGTACCCATCGGAATACCCACAATTTGTCTAAATAACTTAGTACCGAATCTAATATAAATATTGTCAAGTAGAAAGGTGAGGGCATCACACACTTTCTGACATGACCAAAGTGTATAATTCTTATGCTCTTTAGAAGTGAAAAATGCATTTCTGACATTACATGCAAGATAGAGAGAATCTTCTCTGTGAAAAGCCCATTCAATTAAATCATTAAGCTTTTCTTTTATAAGATTATGAGGAAGTAACTGTCCTTATGGCCTTCCTTTGTTTAGGTTTCCATTAAGGTCTGGTCGCTTAATGTTTGTGTTTCTTACCCTTTGGTGTCTTTAATGGGTTGAGTAAGTTAATTGTATCGATTCCTGATCTTTGTTTTACTTCTACTTTGCTCATCAGTGACCCTCAAATATTTTCAAAATTCCACAATGGAAACAATGATCCCAAAGGACAAGAAAATATAAACTAGTTGGTTTCAGTTTCGTATATATATATAACAAATGAATTAGCGCACAAAAATCGGTCGCACCGCAACCGTGACTCGAACCACGGATCCGTTGTTCGAGTCCCGGTTGCGGTGCGACCGAATGTTGTGCGCCAATTCATTTGCATATTTTATTCCTTGTATCGTGCTTTACTTTGAATTTCATATATATATAAGCTATTTCATAGACCAAATATCCTTGAGAGATTTGTCTACCCTAAGAGTGTGTTAAATTATTGGACTACTCAAGTATTACTCACGTGAATTTGAGCAGAGACATTTCTCCTGCCAACAAACAGTTGTCCAGCCATCATGGCATGATTCGGAATTACAGCACCATGTTGTTATGCACCCGATGCCTGTTACATCTGGGAATAAAAGAAATCAATTATTTTTATCAAAGAATATCACTTCAACAAACCAGAGTTATAAACAGCCCTCTAAACCCCTCTTTATATAGGAAAAACCTTTGCTCCAGCATTTCAGTTGTTTCATACTGTCCCGTTCCCATCAATATGTTCTCGGAGATGTAGCACTGATAATTTAGAATATCTTCATGCGTAATGAACAATTGATTGTCCAAACCACGATAGAATCAAGGGCGAGGATTGTGGGCGAGTAAAATCGATTAAAGCCATTTTACTGACCAGAAGGGTGAAAAGGGGTGGGGCAAATCTAGTCCTTGAGACTATTTGGTCCATCTGTCGTCATATCCGGCCCGCCATCTTGGATGACATTACATCCTGTCCGAAATCTTGGATGGCATCCGGTCGGCCATTTCGGAATGTCAACACATCCAGTCAGCCATGTTGGATGATGTCATAGCGCGCCACTTTTTTCGCGAAAAAAATTAAGGCTTTAAAGAACAGCGCCATTTTTGCGCGCTTACTGAAGAGAGTAATATAAACTCCTATTATTGCCCGATGCTATAGTTATCTTTGTTTCAACACGCTTGCGCAGGTGACTCCTCGCTAACACCTCATTACCTCTTCGGCGCCTCCTTACTACCGCCTCATTATTTCGTCGCTTCTAGGGCACGATACGGAAACGTGTTTGGGCTTGTTCGGTGTTGCCCCTCGTCGCCTTCTTCGCACATCTTCTATCACTTTCTCATTTCTCTCCCCAGTCTCGGCGTACGCATGCTGCGTTTGTGTTTGATGGTGGGGCGGCCTTTTTTCGGGAGCTTACTGCGGATGAAGAGAGCAATATTGTATAAACTTCTATAATTGTTGGATCTATACCTATCTTATTCAACACACTTGCTCTGATTACTCTTACTGGGTCCCGGTTACCTTCTCAACGTCCCCGCACTACCTCCTCAATGCCTCATCGCTTCTAGGGCACTATCGGAAACGAGTTTGGGCATGTTCGGCATTGTCCTTATCGTATCCTTAAAACATTTGTAACAATCACACAACACGCTTGCGCTGGTTACCCTCACTTCCTACCGGTAACCCCTCAAAACCTCCTCACCGCCTCCTCACTACTTCCTCACCGCCTCCTCGCCCCCGCCCATAGGGGCTTGAAGAAATATATGGGCTGCATGATGCTTCCACACTAGTACTGGTAAACCTCTTAGAGGATCTAAGCCTGTCCAGGAACCGCGGTGCGAGGTGGACGTCTATGCTAATAAACCCTATTGGTTTCATTGGGCGACAGGGCTTGAGATTTCATTTAATCTCAATGTCGGGTAAAAGTCCCACAAAATTGGAAGTAACGTCTCCAAAATGACCTTTACAGTGTTGACGGGGACGTTTAACCTCAAATCAAACAAATCCTCACCGCCGCCTCAATACTTCCTCACCGCCTCCTCACTACCTCGTCATTGCCTCATCGCTTCTAGGCACTATGGGAAACGAGTTTGAGTAAGTTCGGCGTTGCCCTTATTGTCTTTTTTTTAAGATCACAACAATCACTCAATACGCTTGCACTTGTTTCTCTAAATGCCTAGCTGTTACCCCTTACTACCTCCTCATCGCCTCCTCACTACCTCCAGAAGCCTCCGTTGTGTAGTGGATACGCTACTCACCTTGTAAAGCAGGGGTCGCAGGATCGATCCCGGGCTTCTGCAAACTTTCGGATGAGTCTTTAAACCGAGGACCCGTCTCTAGTGGTTAAAACATCTGATAAGTTCCTGATGATATTTCATATAATGAAGGAGAAAAAGACCGAAAACATTTTTCATATCCATTCATGGCAGATTACGCAAGATCAAGGATGGTCAGTGTAGCGGTCCTTGTCCATAATATGCTTTCTTTAGTGGACTATATATCTGGGACGGTTCATTCATACATTCCATTAGATAAAGCAATAGGAGTCTAAAATCCATTAAATGCGAATTCTTAATGACCATTAGTCTGTCAAATGTTAACGGATTTTGCCCATTATCATTCCGCCGAATGGCAAAATCTCTGAATGGTTAACACACTTTGCCCATTGACAATCCCAATCCCAAGCTTGCTTACTATAGTGGTCTATACATTAGGGAAGTTTAGAAAGAAAAATCCATTTACTAGGAATAGTTAACGTCCAAAACTCCGTTTCATGTTAACGAATTTTGCTCATTGACAATCCTTGACCACACATACCGAATACCAATGTGTATACTAAATTTGAAGAAGCTTCATTAAAATATTTCATAAAGTAAAGGCATAAGAGTACAATGACCATTTAATGGGAATGGTTAACAAACATAACTATGTCAAATATTAGCGTAATATTATAAGTGTCCAAACACCATTTAATGGGAATTGTTAACGGCCATAACCAATCAAATACTAACGTTACGTTTGTTAATTTAATCGCAAATTCAAAATCCCAAGCATGCTTCATATAGGGGTCTATACATCAGTGCAGTTTTATACATATATATTCCATTTAGTAAAATAGATGTAGAGGTAATGATCAGGAATCGATACAATTTACCCACAGCTCCCATCAGAGACACCAAAGGGAAAGAAACACAAACATGAGCCAACATACCCCAACGGAAGCACCAACAGCTGAAAGCCAAAAGAACAGTTACTTAGTTCAAACATATTTTATTGCATCCTCCAAACAAGCAATAGGGTCGGGCCACAAGTTCTACAAATATTTGTTACGGCCCTCCTCTAATAGAACTTCATTACAGCAATATACAGACACATGATAATGGCAAAGTAAACAAGTAAGCACTACAGAAATATGAAAAGGTGATGTAGTAAAAGGTATAATAATGTAAATAACGTACTAAACAAATAAATGATAAGATAACGGAATGGAATATCATCTGATGAATTGTCATACTGGCCTTAGTGAACAGCAGACTAATCAGTAAACCTTCTGGTGTCCTTGATAAAAGTTTTGGCGGCTGTGAAAATAGTGACATTTTCTTCTGTTTTGAGATTTTCATTTCCAAACAAAAGTTTATTAATATTAAGTGGATTGAAATTCCTCGTGGATCGAAACAATGCGATTCGTTCATGATATGGTTGAGAGTATCTAAAGAAATAATGCTCTTCTTCAATTTCTTCAGGACAGCTGCATGTAGCTAGGCATATACGGTGAGTTACGTAATTCTATGTCAAGCGAATTCCATGCCGAAAAAGACGAAGGAATACACGATTTTCGAGAAATTTCTGTCATGCAAAAGGGAACAGTAATATTGTTATTATTTCGTAAATTATAGACATTTATTCTCCAACAAGCGGTGGAATTAAATCGGATACATATGAAGGAACAAGACCATTAACTGATTTATACATGAAGATAATTTCTTGTTGCTTACGTCTTTCGATAAGTGACACCCACCCACTCTCTCTATAAAGGTTATCTAAGGTAACTGATCTTGTTAAGCCTGTAACAATGCGGGCAGCTTCGTTCTGAATTTTTTTTGAGAGACCCAATGTCTCTTTCTGTGCAACCGTCCCATACAACACAAGAATACTCGATGATGGGCAGTAAGTATGAAAGGTATATTTGGTGTAGAGCAACACGACTAAATGTATATTTGAGGTTCCTCATTATACCATTAACTTTAGAAGTACTTTTAAGAATATTTTCAATATGTTTATGCCATTGTCCATTATTGCTAAATGTTTAACTTAAATGTTTGTGTTTTGTTGCAAATTTGATAGGTTTACCGTCAAAAATTAAATTTGGTAGTGATTCAATAAATCTTAGAGTAAAAAACACTGCTTCAGTTTAAAGGGGATTAAAATTGATCAACCACTGACAGCCCAGCTGACTAACATACGTAAGTCATGATTGATAATGTCATGGACGCCACTCTATGCTTTCATTTTTAAGTTCATTACCCGTTTCTGTTTTACGTCTTCTGGACACCGAGGCGAATAAATTCTACGATAGTTCTCATCAGTTATATGATGCGGCTCTATTAACTAGAGGCTATACTCAGCATACTCTCCGTCCTTACATTGATTCTGAAATTAATCATAAACGCCATTTCTTCAAAATATCCTTTATTAATAAGGGTATGGATTTTATAGATTTGCCCAGTATCTTCCGTGAGAGATCGGTACTTTCTTCCATTCCTGCTTATTTTCAAAATACTGAAACACCTATAATTTGCTATAAATATAACAAACCTGTTAGATCTATCATTTTTAATTTCAATAAACTTGTTTCAGATCTTGATATTGATACTTATACTCCTGATTCATGTGATTGTAAAAACTCAAAGTATTGCTATCCTGCTGCTGGTCATGTAATTACTGGCAATTTGAAAATTATTCCTGATTCTAGGATAAGGAATATAATTTCTAAAGGACCGAAATATCGGTTTCCTTCTAAAATTGATTTCAGTAAATGTAGAGATGAAATCGCTGCTTCATTGAATGAATTCGGTAATCGATGGTGTAAGCGAGAGTATGTTGAGCATAAAGCCCTTAAGGACTGGAAACTTAGCATTTTAAAGCTAGTGAATAAACGCATTTCTTTCTATTCTCAAAATACTAACTTATTACCTCCTAAGCCCAAGACGTCTTTACGTCATCTTAAACTAGGTATTCAAGAATTTCATAAGAAGTTTGTTTTGGCCCCTGCAGACAAGGCCGCTAACAACGTCGTCGTAGTGTGACGGCTCCACTATGTTAACACGCTTAAGCAGGAGCTTGGTGGTACTAAGGCCTATGAACTTCAGCCTTTAGCTGAAGAGAGAGCTATAGTAGATAAACATGTTTGTCTTTCAGCCACCAAGTTTGCTCTGTGTGTTAACGAAGGCCAAGACAAGCTTCCTACGCTATACTGGTTACCAAAACTTCATAAAAAACCTTACAAAGCACGGTTTATTGCAATTTCTAGCTCTTGCACTACCACTGAACTTTCTAAATTATTAACTTCCTGTCTTACTGCTATTAAAACGCATGTAATTAAATATTGTGATAAAGTCTTTGAAAGATCAGGAAGAAATCTGTTTTGGTCTATAAAACATTCGAATGAGGTTTTAAATAAATTGAAATCTAGACATTTTCGTGCTTCTAGTCTGTCTACCTACGAATTTTCCACTCTTTTTTCACTACACTTCCTCATAATCTTATAAAAGAAAAGCTTAATGATTTAATTGAATGGGCTTTTCACAGAGAAGATTCTCGCTATCTTGCATGTAATGTCAGAAATGCATTTTTCACTTCTAAAGAGCATAAGAATTATACACTTTGGTCATGTCAGAAAGTGTGTGATGCCCTCACCTTTCTACTTGACAATATTTATATTAGATTCGGTACTAAGTTATTTAGACAAATTGTGGGTATTCCGATGGGTACTAATTGCGCACCTCTTGTGGCTGATCTGTTCTTGTATTGTTATGAAAGAGACTTCATTTTGTCACTTTCCATTGATAACCAATCTGAAATTATTGAAGCTTTTAGCTCTACTTCTAGATATTTAGATGATTTATTAAATATTGATAATACCTATTTTGATGGTTTTGATCAGTCAGTTTTACCCCCCCAGAACTTCAGTTAAAAAAAGCAAATTCTTGTGATACCGAGGCACCGTTTTTGGATTTGCGTCTGTCTATTGTAGATGGATTTGTTTCGTGCAAAATTTATGATAAACGCGATGACTTTGATTTTGAGATTGTAAATTTTTATTTTTTTTGGATGGTGATGTTCCTCGTGCGCCATCCTATGGCGTTTGTATTTCGCAATTGATTCGCAATTGCTAGGGTGTGTGGTCATGTAACTGACTTCAACACTCGTGGTGGGTTGTTAACGGCTGGGCTCCTTAGTCGGGGTTATCGGTACCATAAACTACGCAGGGCCTTTTCAAAATTTTATGGACGCCATTCTGATTTAATTTCAAAATTCAATATTGGACTTAGGTCTCTTCTGCGGCAAGGTCTATCGGAACCCGAGTTTTGTGGTGACTTAGTATATAAGTTCAGAAAAATATGTGGCCGCAATGGCTTCATCGCCCGGTTTCGTAAAATAATTCTTCGATATAGGGAGATTGGGTGCGGCGTGGGTGTTGTACGACGGGCTGCGTGCATGGTGGTTAACCCAATCACGGTTGGCAACTTTGCTTCCCTCTTGAATTGCACGCCGGTGGGTCAGGCCTCAGATTCTATGACGGCTCCAACGTAAAGGCTTATTGAGAATTAGAGAGATAATGCTGGTTGGTGCCTGATGCTCTGTCTCTGGTCGGGTTCATCGGAGTCTAACTGTTGGTTTTCTTTTGCTCCAGCATTTCAGTGGTTTCTTGCTGTCGAGTCCTCACCGTTGTCTCACCTCTGTGGTTCTTTGATTTTTGTGTTCACGGAGATGTTGCACTGATGAGTTAGGAGGCCTTCATGCGGACTGAACAAATTATTTGTCTAAATCGCGACAGAAGTAAGGGCGAGGATTGTGGCCACGTAGAATCGATTTAAGCCACCAGTGGAAATCTTCCACTGACCGTTCCAAGGCGGCTCTTCTGTGGCGATTTATTTATGTTGTTGTTTGTTGCTTACTGTGTGTATCACTTGTGTATTTTAATTTTGGATGGCCATATGGCCATTTTGTGGGAAAGTAACTGTCCTTATGGCCTTCCTTTGTTAAGGTTTCCATTATGGTCTGGTCGCTTAATGTTTGTATTTCTTTCCCTTTGGTGTCTTTTATGGGTGGAGTAAGTTAATTGTATCAATTCCTGATCTTTGTTTTACTTCTACTTTGATGTTTGCTGTAGAGTAAATTACAGAGCTATCACCAGCAAATAAACGTGTAAGACTAAGCAAAGATTCAGATATATCATTGACATAAACCAAATATAATAAAGGGCCAAGAACAGAACCTTGAGGAACCCAAGCAGTAACTATCCTCAAGCTTGATGAGCTGTTTCTTATAACAACTTTTTGCTTTCTCCGCCTTAAATAGTCACTTATCCATTCGAGTAATTCCCCTTCTGTGCCAAACTGTTTTAATTTAAAGATAAGTCCCTTGTGCCACACTCTATCAAAAGCCTTAGAAACGTCTAAGATGGTATATGTCAATAAGTTCGAAACTTGTAGAATGATTAGGCAAAACCCAGATTGATATTTATAGAGTAAATCATTTTCATGTAATAAGTTAAAAGTATGTTTAAAAGCTATTCTTTCCTGTAGCTTTCCAACTTTTCTTAAGAGTGAAACTGGTCTAAATGTTGAAGGATCAGAGTTATCTCCCTTTTTGGGCAACGGTATTACATTAGAATATTTTTTTTTCAAATTTACCTTCCTTAAAAGATCTATTAAAAATAATGCTAAGGGGTACATCTATTTCTTTAGAAACAGCTTTCAAACAGTTACTTTCCCACAAAATGGCAAAAAGGCTATCCAAAATAATATAAGAGAAACAAACACCAAAAGACAAACCATTACAAAAAACCGCGACAGAAGAACAGCCTTGGAACGGTCAGCGGACGCGAATTCCACTGGGGGTTTAAATCGATTTTACGTTGCCACAATCCTCGCTCTTACTTCCATCGCGAAAACGACAAATAATTTGTTCAGTCCGCATGAAGGCCTCCTAACCCATAAGTGCAACATCTACGTGAACACAAAAATCAAACAACCACAGAGGTGAAACAATGGTGAGGACTTTACAACAAGAAACAAATGAAGTGCTGCAGCAAAACAAAACCAACAATTAGACTCCAATGGGCCCGACCAGAGACAGAGCATCAGGTACCAACCAACATAATCATTTACGTTGGATCCGTCCTAGAATCTGAGGCTTAACGAAACGGCGTGCAATTAAAGAGGGAAGCAAAGTTGTAAACCGTGATTGGGTTACCTACCATGCATGAAGTCTGACTTATAACATTTATACTGTACAAAATCTTTTTATATCGAAGAATGATTTTACGAAATTGGGTGCTGAGGTCATTGCGGTTATTAATTGTTCTCATTTCTTTCTCAATTTATATACTAAGTCACCATAAAATTCGGGTTCCGATAGACCTTGTTTCAGAAAAGATTTAAGTCCAGTATTGAATTTTGAAGTTAAATCAGAATGACGTCTATAAATTTTGAAAAGGCTTTGCGTAGTGTATGGTACCGATAACCCTGATTAAGACGTTTAGCCGTTAACAATTTATTACAAGTGTTAAAGTCAGTTACAATGACAATGTGTCCAAAAAGTATTTAATGAGACTTGTTAACTTCAAATAACCCAGAGCTCCCATCACTGACACCAAAGTGAAAGAAACACAAATATTAAACAACAGACACTAATTGAAGCATCAATAGCGCAAAGCCAAAAGGACAGTTACTGGCTAATTGGCTATTCAAAAAAGATATTATAAGCGATACAGACACTCAAACACCAAAAATAAACCGTGACAGAAGAACCAAAACTTCAAAAATATTCTAGTCTGAAACGAGAAGGCTCAGATGTTTGATATTTGGTATGAATCTTTATCTTGTGGACCTCTATCAAGATTGTTCAAATTATAGCCCCGGTAAAAAAAATGCCCCCGCCCGGGGCCCTTAGGTTTTGCATTGACTTATATAGGGAAAATCTTAAAATATCTTCTCTGAAACCGCTAGGCGCAGGTCCCTGATATGTGGTGTGAACATTCATCTAGCAGAACTCTACCAAGATTATTCAAATCATCCTTTGGGTCAAAAATGGCCCCGCCCAGGGGCCCACTGTTTTTTTCGACGTGTATATGGAAAACTTTTTAAAAAATCTTCTTGTCTAAAACCAGAAGGCCCAGGTCTTTGATATTTGGCCCAGGTCTTTGATATTTGGACTGGTATGATACTTCACCTAGTAGTCCTCTACTTTTTTTTTTTTTTTAATTATAGCCCTGGGACCAAAGGTGGCCCCGCCCCAGGCCCAACCGGTTTTACTTAGACATATATGGAAAACGTTTAAAAATCTTCTTTTCTGATACCACAAGGCCAAGGTCTTTTGTATTTTGCTTTAAGCTTCATGTGGATGGCCTCTGCCAAGATTATTCAAATGAAAGCTCTTCTGTCAAAATGGCCCCGCTCCAGGGCCCACCGGTTTACATAGACTTACATAGAGAAAATGTTTAAATACCTTCTTACCTGAAACCAAGAGGCCAAAGTTTTTGAAATTTGGAATTAAGCTTTCTCTATGTGTCCTCTACCAAGATTGTCCAAATTATAACCCATTTGCTGACAAAATGGACCTGCCCTGGAGCCCAGGCTCAGGGGGGAGCCATTGTGATCACTCATCGTCCGTCGTCGTCGTCGTCGGCGTCGTCCGTCCGTCCACAATTTCATCAAACAACATCTCCTACACCACTGATTTGATTTTGACCAATTTAGTTGGTCCTCTTTAAAAGTTGATCAAATGGTTCCGTTCCGTTGCACATCTAGGTCACGTGAGCTAAAACAGATTTTCTAACTGACAAGTTAAAAAAAATCTCTGAAACAGCAACGCACAGCTCTTTGATATTTGGTATGTAGCTTTATTTAGTGGACCTCTACCAAGATTGTTCAAATTATAACCCTGGGGCCAAAAATACCCCTGCACCAGGGCTTACTCGTTTTACAAAGGCTTATATGGGGAAAGGTTCAAAAATCTTCTTGTCTGGAACCAGAAGGTCCAGGTCTTTGATATTTGTAATGCAAGTTAATCTAGTGGACGTTAACCAAGGTTGTTCAAATTATAGCCCTGGGTCAGAAATGGCCACGCACCAGGACCTACTTGTTTTACATAGGCTTATATAAGGGAAAACATTAAAAAATCTTCTTTTCTTAAACCATAAAGCCCTGAATTTTGATATTTGGTAGGAATCTTCATGTAGTGGACCTCTACAAAGATTGTTCAAATTATAGCCCTGTGCACAAAAATGTCCACGCACCAGGGCCCCCTGGTTTTACATAGGCTTATACAGGGAAATTCTTTAAAAATTGTCTTGTCTGAAACCAGAAGGCCAAGGTCATTGATATTTTTATGAAGCTTAATCTGGTTGACCTCTTCCAAGATTGTTCAAATTATAGCCCTGGAGCCAAAAATGTCCCCGCACCAGGATCCACTAGTTTTACCTTTAAAAGTCTTCTTGTCTGAGACCAGAAGGCCCAGGTCTTTAGTATGAAGCTTTATCTAGTGGACCTCTACCAAGATTGTTCAAATTATAGCCCTGGGGCCAAAACTGTCCCCACACCAGGGCCTACTGGTTTTATATAGCCTTTTATAGGGAAAACCTTTAAAAGTCTTCTTGTCTGAAACCAGAAGGCCCAGGTCTTTAGTATGAAGCTTTATCTAGTGGACCTCTACCAAGATTGTTCAAATTATAGCCCTGGGGCCAAAACTGTCCCCACACCAGGGCCTACTGGTTTTATATAGCCTTTTATAGGGAAAACCTTTAAAAGTCTTCTTGTCTGAAACCAGAATGCCCAGGTCTTTAGTATGAAGCTTTATCTAGTGGACCTCTACCAAGATTGTTCAAATTATAGCCCTGGGGCCAAAACTGTCCCCACACCAGGGCCTACTGGTTTTATATAGCCTTTTATAGGGAACACCTTTAAAAGTATTCTCGTCTGAAATCAGAATGCCCAGGTCTTTGATATTTGATATGAAGCTTTATCGAGCGGACCCCTACCATGATTGTTCAAATGATTGCTCTGGGGCCAAATATGACCCCCCCCCCCCGCAACGGGGCCTACTGGTTTTACATAGGCTTATATGGGGAAAATCTTTAAAAATCATCTGGTCTGGAACCAGAAGCCCGGGTCTTTGATATTTGATATGAAGTGTCACATAGTGTGCCTCTACCATGATTGTTCAAATTATAGCCCTGGCGCCAAAAATTGTCCTGGCCAGAGGCCCACTGGCTTTACATTGACTTACATAGAGAAAACATTTGAAAATCTTCTTGTCTGAAACCAAAAGACCCAGATCTTAGATATTTGGTATGGAGCTTCATCACGTTTGTTCAGATCTTAGCCCGGGGGCCAAATTTCGTCCCACCACGGGGCCCACTGGTCTTATAAAGATGTATATAGGGAAAACTTTGAGAAATCTTCTTGTCTGAAACCAAAAGGGCCTAGGACTTTGATTTATTATTAAGTATTAAGCTTCATCTAGTGGAACTCTACCAAAATTGTTGCAATTATGGTACTGGGACTAAATATTGTTCTGCCCCGGGACCCACATGTTAATCTCTAAGCTCAGGTGAGCGATATAGGACCATCATAGTCCTCACGTTTCTTACAGTTCCTCGATCGAGTTAAAGCTATCCTCATAAACTTTCTCAACTTCAGTTGCCACTTTCGTAATCATCACCGTTCACATCAACAAAAAAAATACTGTTTATGGTCTTTGAAAACTCAACCACTAATTTTCATATTACAGTAGAACTTCGATGGCTCGAACAGCGATGGCTCGTTTACCATGGATGTGTCGAACCCATCCTTGAGCCCCTAGCGAAATCCTCTACATAAGAAATAGTGGGGGATAATTAAGGAGATTTTAGTCTTTTATCTTGCAAATGTATGCTGTTTGTACTCATTAGAATCGCCTCGATGAGGCGATTCTAATGAGTTCACACAGTATACATTTTCATTATAGAACACCGAAAAGATGTCTAAAAGTACCCCGTTATGCCTCCTGACAGTAACCTCAGTGGCTCGAACTACCCCTGTCTCGAACAGATTTTCGTGGTCCCAAAGGTGTTCGAGCCATTGAAGTTCGACTGTATTTACTTGGAAAGAGAATTCCAAATTAATTTTGGATTCTGTTGAAGAGTATGCACGGCGCTGGGCTAGGAAAGAGGATGCGGAGGTTGACACCCTCTCCGAATGAGTAAAATCAGTAATGGCCTCGGTCAACAGACGTATAACAGTACTCAGCAGAACCATGTCTCGCCGACATTATTCGGTGTTTGATAATCCAGAGTTCGCTGAAAGCCATCAGAAGTTTGTCGTTGTTCCAGCTGACAAGGCATCTAACAATATTGTGTTTGTTTGCAAAACACACTATATAAACTGCTTAAGAGAACAGCTTGGTTTGCGCACTATGACAGACAATCCAACATATAATTTTCTTCTTTGTCTAAAGATGAAATTCTGCGAAACCACAAATCGGCGCTAAATTCTCAACTTAAGTAGAGGTAAATCAAAGATCAGGAATCGATACAATTAACTTACTCCACCCATCAAAGACACCAAAGGGAACGAAACACAAACATGAATCGACCAGACCATAATGGAAACCTAAACAAGGATGGCCATAAGGACAGTTACTTTCCTACAAAATGTCCAAATGGCCATCCAAAATAAAAAGACACAAGTGATACACAAAGTGAGTATTAACAAACAACAACATAAATAAACCGCCACAGAAGAACCGCCTTGGAACGGACAGTGGAAAGAATTCCCTTGTGGGGCTTAAATCGATTTTACGTGTCCACAATCCTCGCCCTTACTCCCGTCGCGATTTAGACAAATAATTTGTTCAGTCCGCATTAAGGCCTCCTAACTCATCAGTGCAACATCTCCGTGAACACAAATAATCAAAGAACCACAGAGGTGAGACAACGGTGAGGACTCGACAGCGAAAAACCACTGAAATGCTGGAGCAAAAGAAAACCAACCGTTAGACTCCGATGGGCCCGATCAGAGACAGAGCATCAGGCACCAACCAACATTACCTTGAATTAGATCTCTCTAATTCTCAATAAGCCTTTACGTTGGAACCGTCATAGAATCTGAGGCCTCACCCACCGGCGTGCAATTAAAGAGGGAAGCAAAGTTGCCAACCGTGATTGGGTTAACTACCATACATGCAGTCTATCGTATAACATCCATGTTGTACCCAATGTTTTTATATCGAAGAATGATTTTACGAAATTGGGTGCTGAAGTCATTGCGGTTAGCCTCTTTCACACATCCTAGTACGAATCCTTACTGCAGTTAAAGATCGCCTTCAGAAATATTTTGACACTGCATATGCCAGGAGCGATGTGAATCAGATGTGGATCTGGAAAAACTCCAAAGAGCTTCTAGAACACCTTCATTCACAGTCTTTTCTCTCAGTAAACTGCATAAAATCTTTCGATTTCTCAACGCTCTGTACAACTATTCCTCATGATAAATTGAAATCTAAACTCAAAGAAATCATAAATCAGTGTTTTCTTCCACAAGAATGGTAACCGTCGTTACCAGTATGTTGTCCTTGGCTACAAAGACACATACTTCGTTCGAGATCACTCTGATGCACCACAAACGTGCACTGATGCAGATGTCATAAGGATGCTGGAATATCTAATTGACAATATTTTCTTGGAGTTCAGTGGCCTATTATTTCAGCTAACTATTGGCATACCAATGGGTACTAATTGTGCACCGTTGCTTGCCGACTTGTTCTTGTACTCGTATGAGGCGGAGTTTGTACAAGGTCTCCTCAAAGCAGGCAAGAAACGCCTTGCACAACAATTCAATTTCACCTACAGATATATAGATGATTTATTGTCTCTGAAAAATGCTAAATTTGCAGAGAACTTGGAATTCATCTATCCACTTGAACTTAAAATTAAGGAAACAACAGAGACTGCAACCTCCTCCTCATAATTGGATTGCTATCTCTATATTGATAACGGGAAGCTTACTGCTAGGCTGTACGATAAACGAGATGACTTCAATTTCCCATGGTAAATTTCCCTTCCTGAGCAGTAATATCCCGTCTGCACCAGCATATGGAGTTTACGTTTCACAGTTTATCCGTTATGCTAGAGCCTGTTCCAAGTATCCGGACTTTATGGAACGTTAGAAGGTGCTCACTACCAGGTTGTTAT
Organism: Lucinisca nassula; assembly: GCA_963580285.1. Taxonomy (NCBI): domain Eukaryota; kingdom Metazoa; phylum Mollusca; class Bivalvia; order Lucinida; family Lucinidae; genus Lucinisca; species Lucinisca nassula. The sequence goes on from OY757020.1 coordinate 139,304,368, forward strand.
GCGAGGGGTATCAAAAAACCAAACTGGTATCAACACTAAAGAAGTTCTATGGGAAGCACCATGATCTTGTTGATCCGTACAATGTGGCCATTTCCAGAATTATTTCTGATATGTTTGCCAATGGAAAGCCATAGGATGACTTCCAAAATCTCGGACATACCCTTCTCGGCATTTTCACCTTTTCTACGTTCGGGACGATGGGCATGGTGGGCGAAGCTTGCTTACCAAGAAATGCTTAATATCCGCGGTCGCCTGATTACACTCTTCTGGAGTCCATGTCTGTTGATCTGAACATTGATATTTGCCATTTTGTCTATGAATTAATGATTTTGGATTAACGCTTTGGTACAACGACCTAAACTACTTGTGATAG